>VDFB02000008.1:325029845-325068749 GCA_007258455.2 Sequoia sempervirens | reverse complement strand
AAACTTAGTGTGAAGATCTAAATAAATATATTTTACAACACTAATTAAGGAATTATTAAGTACATTTTAACTAGGAAGGCCCAAACAAGTGAGAAAATGTAAAGGGATACATTTAATATCACTACAATATATATATTCTTCATGTAATTATGTTTATATATTGATCGATACATGCATACATTAAATGCATATATATATTTAATGTATGCATGTATCGATCAATATATAAACATAATTACATGAAGAATAACATATAATCAATACAAAAATTTAGTCACATAATTCAAACAAAAAAAAACAACCATAGTAATTAAATATAACCACACAATTATTCTGATTATCCAAGACTTCAACCAATGGTTTACTAATTGAATCCTAAACAAACTCGACTCTACTTGACTAACTAGGATGCGAGTACGCAATAGCTCAAATAAGCACATTAGGGGTTACCAAAACAAGCACCTCTTCTAAGTGATTAAAACATTTCGTAATCCCAAAATGGAGTGTAGCATATCAAAGTCATGATTTTCATTTAATAATATCATATTTACTCATAAAGGTAAAAGTAACTTGGTAACTAAGAAATGGGGTATAACAAGGTGTAGTAATAGAAAAAGTATCCTTTTCCTTGATCTGATAATTGACATAAAAAATGAACTAATGGTGTCTTGGAGTGGTGTTGTAAGCTCTTGTACACATTCACATAATTCTAGGCCCCTTTCTTTAAACAAACATGCTTTAATTGGTCCTTTACAAAGGTGTTGTAAAGTGTTGTAACACACTTTCACACTTTTCTAGGACTTATTTTCTTAATTAAACCTTATGGGCCCCTTTCTAAATGAAATAAGCATAATTTGTACTTTATTTAAGTTTTGTAAATTTTTTTAAAGCATTTTCACATTTATCTAGGTAGATTTAATTCATTATGGTTAAGTGGAGTTATTAACCCACTTTTTAGGCCTTAATTTTTCTACCTCTTAAGGATCTCTATAGAAAATTATAAATTAAGTATCAAATTATTTCATTGGGAAAAATTTAGTCTTGATAAGTTGAGCTAGGACCAATTCACCCTTGATGGTGAATGAGTCCTCCCTTAACAGGACCACCCTTTCTTAGTTGATCTGGAATGGGTTTTCGGCCTTCTTTTAGCTCCCTAAAGCTCGGTCTTGGAAACTTAGCCAAGACCCATTCGCCTTTGGTGGTGAATGGGTCCTCCCTTAATGAGACCCTAATTTTTGAATTTCATTGTGCCAATAATTTAATTATGTTTCTTTCTAGATCTAGTGTCAGCCTTAGTTCTTTGAATTTCGGGGTTAATCTCCTAATTTAGTATAGATAAGGGGTTAATTCACATTATTTTTCCTAACAAGATCTAACACAAGCTAGCAAGTTTATCAAGCATTCAAGTGATCAAGCATTAGATCATTCATAAGGAATTTCAAGGTAGATTTCAAGTGATTATTGCAGCAATTCAAGGTCTTATCATCATGTCAAGGGTTTAATGCATTCATGTGTGTTGAGCTAAGAAGTTAATGTTGCATTGAGGATTCATTTACAAGCATCATCCTACATCCAAGATCTACATTCTTCATGGAAAATCTATGATTGTTTGTAGATTTGTT
This sequence comes from Sequoia sempervirens, assembly GCA_007258455.2. NCBI lineage: Eukaryota > Viridiplantae > Streptophyta > Pinopsida > Cupressales > Cupressaceae > Sequoia > Sequoia sempervirens. The sequence continues at coordinate 325,067,127 of VDFB02000008.1, read as the reverse complement.
TCACAAGGAAAAATACAAGGTGATATCATTTAAATTATTACACTTTCATGCTTCATTTCATAATTTGGTTAATTACCTACAAGGGGTTTGACTAAGGAAAACCCCCATTTACTAACAAACAACAAGTTTTTCTTTCCCTTGAGTGTGTCATTACAAATTTATAGGCTGGAGATCAAGGTGAGGAAGATTTGGAGAAAAGTTGCAAAAGTTGTCATATACATTTTAAAATCATGAAAAGAGCTCTATAGAATTAATTTGTGACATTCAAAAATGGAAAACTAGGAATAGAGAGTGTAGATATTGAAGTATAGGATCTTGAAATTAGTTTTTCAAAACCCTAAAAGGATCCATTCGCCACTAAATGCAAATGACTCCTCCATAGCTCAAAAATAAAAACTTTTTGGCTAGGTAAACATCTTTTTATGCTCTAAAAGCATCCCCCATAGTTTCTATAAAAGTTAGGTTGCATTTCTGGTTGTTATTAGCATCTTATTTTGCATATTTGAAGTGATTTTGAGAATGGAAAATAAGTGATCCATCTCATTTACACCCACATTTGGGAAAGATCCTATTTTTAAACATTTCATTTTTGGTGAACCAAACATATTAAACATTGCAATTTTGTGATTTTTTGAGTCTTCTTATTGCATGCTAAGTTAAAATATTACATTCATTACATTTAGATTTGCATTGAATTAAGATATCATTTAGGGTTTAGATTTACATTGTTTTGCACTTCTTAAATCTAAAAATTACAAAAAAAAAATTAGTCATTTTGCATCTCATTTAGACATCATTCAATTTTATTTTAAAATAAAAACAAAATTGCATTTAAACTTAGGTCTTTCATTTCATCTTTTCATTGCATTTTTTGTATTGAATTTCTAGAAAATATGAAGCCATATTTCACTATGTCAAACCTGAAACTGAAATTCATAACTGAGAACTTAAAAATCGTCAAAAAATAGTTTAACAAGACCTAAATAGGACCCATTCACCTTTACTGGTGAATGAATCTTTGATCAGGTCTTATCTGAACCTTTTGGCAATTGAAAAAGCATCAAAATTCACTCTGAAATACATAGAAAAATATCAAAAGCACCTAACTAGGATCCTTTCATCCTTACTGATAATTGAGTCCCTATTAGCTACTGGATTGCATTTTTAGAAAATTAAAATCTCAAATTTTAGCTTATGTTTGGTGTTGTTATCTTTCTTGTTTTAGTTTTCTGATTTTCCATTTCATCAAATTCATTACATTTAGCTTAAATTGCTTCATTATAGTGCATTGTTAAAATTCAAGATTGTATTCAAACATTTCATTTTCAGTCTATTTCCATTTTAAATTTGCATAGATTACTTTTCACAAATGTTAGTATCAATCTTTTACAAGTTTGCAATGAAAAATTTAGTCAATAAGCATGTTAGTCATTCATTCAATACATTTCCTAGTTATGAGAGTCTCTTAGTACAAGAGAGTGAAAATGTTGACACTTAAACCTACACCCCCTCTTATATCTCCCATATGTGGGAATGATGTGATAAAATAGGATACAAACATAGATAACCATGAAAATCATAGTTGTTCTTCTCCCGATACCTCTTCTTTTAGTGACAAAGGTATCTTGGAAAAAGAAGATAAAATCATTGAGAATCATGAAGATCTTGTTTTTCTTTCTCCTCCTCCACCTTGGGAATATATTATATCACAATACAATGAGTTCCTTAACACTACTTTACCTAGTCTCCATTCATCTCCCAACACCTCCCCTACTTGCGAGAATTCTTTCATGAAAGTAGATACAATCATGAATGATCATGAAAATCATATTTATGAGGAAGATATGTTGATGTTAAGAGATCCAATGATTGAGAGCTATGTCAATCCTACCTCTCCTACTTGGAAAGACATTATAGGATATCTAGATGTAGTTGTAGATAACCATGAAAATCAATTTTTTTCTTCTCCTAATATCTCTTTTAGATACGAAGAATATTGTTTGGTGTTAGAAGATACACTTATTAACAGTCATGAGAATATTATTTCTCCCTTTCCTAATGCCCCTACCATTTGGGAAGATCTATTTGAACAAAAAATTTGAATCCTTTGTAAGCATGCAGCTCATAGTGGTTCTTCTCTTAAGGCCTCCCCTATTTGTGATGAAGCTACTTTACAAAATCTAACCACAGAATGTGATGAACATATTAAAATCTCCCCTACTAGGGTAGATATTATGAAGAAAGAGAATGAGACCTTAGAGAAACGAGATGAAATCATGGAAAATCATAACAATCAAATTTGGCCTTATCCTAATATCTCTCCTATTTATGACAAAGATAATTTTGTGTTAGAAGATCTAATTGATGAGAGTTGCGAGAATCCTCTTTTCCTCTCTTCCCCTATAGAAAACATTGTTGAACAGGAGAATTCCATCATTCATAAGCAAGAAAATCCAACCATTGATAACTCCCTTACTTGTGATGAAGTTATTTTACAAGAACCAAACAATGAATGTCATAAACATCTAGTTTGTTGCTCTCGTAAAAAATCTCCTACTAAGGAGAATATCATGATGCAAGAAAATGAGAACATTGACACATGTCTTTCAAGAAATAGTGATGTGACTACCTTAGAAAAAGATGATTAAGTGACATTACACTCCCCTTCGCTAAGAAATCATGAAATTAAGGACAAGTGTGTTGAGGTTATGAACATTATAACTCCTTCGAGTCCTCTAATTATTGAACCACCTAAGTGTCAACTTCTCATTTATTGACCCTCACAAAAACAGAAAGTTCAAAATCAAACCAAGCTTATCTTAGAACCACCTAAAATGTAACTTGATGATGATAATGTTTCATAGCAACCAAGTTACAATGAAATTTCTCACATATATAACAAGGTGCATACAACCAAGACCGATCCTAAACCCCAAAATTGTTTGCATCTCGAGAAAGAGAAATAAAATCTTATTGAAGAGGTCACAAAATTATTAGAAGATGCTTCAAGTTCCTTCGATTTTATACCTACATGCATGGGTGAGTACAAGATAATAAAAAAAGAGTCGACAAAGGGAAAATAAAAAGAAGTAATGTTAATAAAACATTCAAAATAATCCACCTCAACCACTTTAAAATATCAAACAAGTTACACAAATTTTTTTGTAAAAGTTGGTTATGAACAACCACTGAATCCTAAAGAAATGAAAAATGTTTATACAAGAGGTTATGAACTTATGAAACAACTTGGCTATAGTGGAAAAGGATGTGGTGCTAGAGAAAAAGGTATTTGTGTCCCTATAGAGTCTAACACACAAGAAATAACTCATGGTCTTGGTTATTGTCCTTTGATAGAAATCAAACCATCAAACAAGCCTTCACTTCATACCAACACTATTACAAAAGATTCTTCCAAGAAAATTTTAACTTTGGTGCATCCTAAACTAATAGATACTACATGTGGGAACATTTCATTAGATAGGCATAATCAATAACATTAGTTGTTGCTCCTTTCCATGTAATAGGTGTAGTATCATAGGATACTCACTATCGCATGTTTATATTAACTGAAAATCATTTCCTTTGTGCAAGGAGCGGCATACCATCATCCATTCTAGGCTCATCCTTGTCTTGAACTCAATGGGTGCAAGGGGTAGGTAGGTTTTCCCTTGTATGTCACTTGTCAATTGTCTCTTTTGGCTAGTTGACCACCTTCAATGTATATGTAAGAGAAAGCTTGGAATGTGGATGAAATTCCTTAAGTTGGCTCACATGTGACATAGTTTTCTTTCTAGGTTTAGAATTGTATTTTTTGGGCAACCCCTTACTTCCTATTTCATGACTTATTTTAGAAACATATGACTTGGCATAAGGTATTCTGAGGAAATCTCTCATGTATTAGGACAAAATCATTTCTCACAGTGATGGTGTAGCAACCACTTTAAAGTGGGAGCATACATAGATCACATCTTTTGGAAAAATTTCATTGCATGGTTTTCCTTTTTTCTTGTGAGGTGTCCTCTTCTTGGTGATTTCAATGGGTTTGATGTCATCCAAGAGTGTACGATCTACTATCATGGCATGATGTGAATGAGGCATCGCATGGGCGATGATCTAACACTTTTGACTTTTCCTATCTTGGAAACATTGGGAATAGTGCTCCCTAAGAGGAATAACATTCCGTGAACAAAGAAAAATCCCCTTTGACAAAAGTTTTACATGACATTCAAAAGAATTTTCATTGTGGTGCCTTATTAAAGTTATCAGGAGGATAACTTTGGTATGGTTAGTATGATGGGAAGCTGATACACCGGCACAAATTTCTCAATGTATGATGAGAAGCCAACACACTGTAATTCCTTTCTCACTAAACCACCTCATTGGGAGAACTCACCTAGTGGATAAAATGAGGTTCCACTAACCTAGAGTGAGCAGTATTTGTTATGGAAAAACAACCACCACCTAACATCGTGTTGAATCGGTTGTGCTTGATCCCTTTTTTTTTTAATTTCTCTTGGCATTTCATAGGTTATGATCATGTATCTTTGTTATTTATTCATACGTAAGTGTCTTGGATGTATACTTTAGTGTGAGTTTGAAATGGGGTCATCCTCTCACTAAAGTGGTGGAAAAATGTAGTAACAAAAAAAGTATCATTTTTGTTGCTTGATATGATAATTGACATAAAAAATGAACTAATGGTGTCTTGGAGTGGTTTTGTAATGTATTGTACACATTCACTTCATTCTAGGCCCCTTTTTTAACCAAACATGCTTTAATTGGTCCTTTGTATAGGTGTTGTAAAACACTTTCAAAATTTTCTAGGGGTTATTTGCTTAATTAAACCTTATGGGCCCCTTTCTAAATAAAATAAGCATAATTTGTACCTTGTTTAAGTGTTGTAAATTATTTTAAAGCACTTTAGCATTTATCTAGGTAGCCTTAATTCATTATGGTTAAGTGGAGTTATTAACCCCCTTTTCAGGCCTTAATTTTGAAACCTCCCGAGGATCTCTCCCAACAATTATAAATTAAATATCAAATTATTTCATTGGGAATAATTTGGTCTTGGTAAGTTGAGCCAGGATCCATTCACCCTTGATGGTGAATGGGTCCTCCCTTAACAAGACTCCCCTTTCTCAGTAGATTTGGAATGGGTTTTTGGCCTTCTTTCAGCTCTCTGAAGCTCGATCCTAGAAACTTAGCTAGGACCCATTCACCTTTGGTAGCGAATGGGTGCTCCCTTAATGAGACACTAATTTTTGAGTTTTATTTTGATAAGAATTTAATTATGTTTCTTTCAAGATCTGGTGTTGGCCTTAGTTCTTTGAATTTCAGGGTTAGTCTCCTAATTTGGTATAAATAAGGGGTTGATTCACATTGCTTCTCCTAACAAGATCTAACACAATCTAGCAAGTTTATCAAGCATTCAATCATTCAAGTGATCAAGCATTAGAGCATTCATAAGGAATCTCCAAGGCATTTCAAGGCACATTTCAAGTGATTATTGTTGAAATTCAAGGTATTGTCATCATGTCAAGAGTTTAATGTATTCATGTGTGTTGAGCTAAGAAGTTATTGTTGCATTGAGGATTCATTTACAAGCATCACCCTACATCCAAGATCTACATTCTTCATGGCCACTCCATGATTGTTTGCAGATTTATTTTACAAGACAAAATCCAAGGTGACATCATTTACATTATTGCACTTGCATGCTTCATTTCCTTCATTTCATCATTTGGTTAATTATCTATAAGGGGTTTGATGAGGCAAACCCCCATTCACTAACAAAAAAAAAATTACTATCCTTGAGTGTGTCATTGGAGATACACAAGTTCAAGATCAAGTTAAGCAAGATTTGGAGCAAAGTTGTCAAAGTTACAAAGTTGCAAAAATTTTCATCTACATTACAAGATGACAAAAAGAGCTCAACGGACTTAATTTCAAATTTTTCAGAGCTGGAAACCTAGGAATTGAGAGTGCAATCATTGAAGTACAAGATCTTGAAATTATTTTTTCAAAACCCTAAAATGACCCATTCGCTACTGAAGGCGAATGAGTCCTCCATAGCTCAAAAATACCAACTTTTTGGCTAGGTACAAAAAAAATTATGCTCTACAAACATCCCCCATAGTTGCTATAATAGTTAGGTTGCATTTTTCATTGTTATTAGAATCTTATTTTTCATATTCAAAGTGATTTTGGGCTTGGAAAATAAGTGATCCATCTCATTTTCACCCACATTTGGGAAAGATCCTATTTTTAACCATTTCACACAGTACAAAATTATTTTGTGTGATCCTATTTCATGAATACTAAGCAATGTGATACTATTCATATAGTCTCAAATTGGCCTTTACACTTGGGGGACAAGGGTGGGAAACCTCTTATAGATTGTATTCCTTTATTGTATCCTTTATTTGTTTCATTATCTCCTTAAAATATTATATTGGCATATTATTGTCATTGATTTTAAAAGGAGAGATCAGAGGTGAAATGGAGTTGATGTCAAAAGTGGGATAAAAGGTGAGATGGAATTGATCCTAAAAGTGAGGATGTTGGCATAAATGTAAAAGGTGTCATTGATGTCAAATAAGAGTTCAAAGAAAACATGTAGTTGATTCTATAAGGGAGATGTTGGCATGATGAAAAAAGGTGTCATTAATGTAAAAATGTAGAACAATGGTGTGCCAGGATGTCATGAAGAACATAGGATAAATGTCTGGTATAGTTGGTGTAGAATGATGAATTCAAGATCATTCGAGTATGGATAGACACAAAGAAGGGGGGTGAATCAGTGTCTGATAGATAGACAAAAAATTAAAACCTTTTAAACATCAACAAATTTTTTTATTTCAGATATCTTTTCGATAGAGAAAAGTAATTACTTTGAAAGCATTCATGAAAGAGGTGACCAAAAATATGACAACATTGACTCAATTCTTTTAGACAACTTTTTCCAATATAACTTGTGTGAGATATCTTGCACTTGCAAAAGATGTGACTGATATTGTTTAACAATTAGAGCATGATGAAAAAATAGGTGCAACTCATAAGAATGTGTACATGAAGACCAACATCATTGAATCATCTTAAGGCCATCTGATTTCAATGTGGCTTTATGAGACGTTGTAATAACTGTGCAACTAAATGACATATGATAAGCATTGAAGCAACACAGAGCTTCAATACATTATGACAAATTGAAACATACCAACCTTGAACTATGAAACAATGAAAGAACATGTGAACTGATAGATTGAATAATTTTCACCATAACATGCAAAACATGAGTTGTTAAACCATTTTGCAACATATGACTATGAAAATACTTATAATAGTAGGCTACATTAACATTGTTGGAATAAGAACTGATAATAGACATTAATTCATCTGATAACTTATGAAAATAACATATAGAAATGAAATACAATCACACAAAGAATCATCAAATAACACATTATATGTCCTAAGTGCAAAACCCTCTTGGGGAATAAAAAACACTAAAAAATTATATCAATTTATTCAGATAGAGCACCAACTCTACAAAGTTTAGGAGCACCAACTCCATACAATTCAAAAGCACCAACTTCCAAAGTTTCAAGAGCACCAACTCCAAAAATTTACAAGAGCACCAACTCCACAAAATCCAATGTATATAATCAAACAATGTTCCATCAATACCTTGGTAATGCAAATTAGTATTCCTAGTGCCTTAATAGAAGACTGTGAAAAATGATTTTCAATAAGCACATAGGAGAATGTTATATAAGACTAATGACATCTCCAATAGATACATCAAATCATATAACTGTAACAGATTACAAAATAGTTCTCAATGTAAACACTGTTACAAAATCACTTTTCAAGATTTTCAAGACTAAACATTGTATCAATACATCTCAAAAATTTCTCACAAAATGTATGTCTATTCTTTTCGTCTTCAAGTCATCGTCACTAAAAAAATGTTGTCATTTTATAATCACTGAATGTACTTTCAACAACTATAAACCAAATAGGGTTAGGGTTAAATGGAAAAACCCTAAATAATCCTTACAAATATCACCACAGTTAAAAAAGTTAACAAACTATTTCAGTTATAGCTAGAGCCTTAAAAAACACATTAATTTCCTTTACTCATTTTCTTCAAGAAACAATTTTCAACAAAAATAATACCTAATTAAAAGAAATCAAAAAAATAATAGAGAAAGATCATTGAATCCAACCACAACTACCCAGCTAAAAGAGCCATTGTCACATCCTTATTAACTATCAAGCTCTTGCTAGCTCATAACTTGTCCAAGCTTACAACAAACTCGGTTAACTCCTCTAGTTTCGGCCAAAGAAGAACACAAATTTACAATTGAAAAAAAAAAATCCTCATGGTGGCTAGGGTTCAAAACCCTTCACATAAAGAAAATGATATTTCCCTATTTTTTCAAGTTTGTCAAATACTTTGGCAATCATAATAATGTTTTGAAGTGCAATACAAAGAAAAAAATAATTTAATTAATAAACCATCATAATGTTTTTGAATCTAATGACAAGTCTTTAGCCATGTATGCGGATACATTTATTTTACATCATAATCAATCATTCATTCTTAGTGACAAGTCAGCAATCAACTAAAGAGTGAAGAGAAGCCACATGTATGATGTGTCTCATACAACCCGATATAAACATTAGGCTCAAATCATTATGGAAAAAAATATTGATACCTTATTACCACCAAACAAAACCTTTAAGATACCAACATTCAAAGCTTCTTATTTGAAACAAAAACTTCTCTAATGCTGATGTGATGCAGGAGCATCCAGTGGTGTGAGGGCAATCTTGCATCACCCAAAAAGATGATTTTCATTTTTGTTCCTGTTGTTTTCTTTTTGTAGATGTTTTTGTATTTCTGGATACCCTTTTTGTCGAATAAGAGTTTCCAACTTTCTAACTATTTTCTGCTTTTTTCATAACCGCTATTTTAGCGTGTTTGCATTTGAAGTCGGGAAGACAGAAATTTATGGAAGGTTCAGATGGAAAATACACAGCCCGGTGAAAGAATCAGGTCAAGATCATTCACGACTTGAAAGTTATTCAAGTTCCAATTTCTGCTTGCCCTGAAAAACCTTCCGAGCTCAGTTTGAGGCACCAAACGATCCCGGATGGGCCTAAAAATTTGCGGAAACGCCAAAGTAGTTTGCCAAAGGCCTACTTTGTGGAAAATCGTCTTTTCGAGCTTTCCGAAAAGGTATTATCATTGAAGATCCGACGGTCGGATTAAAAGTTATGGCTGCCGGAAGTTGGTGCATATTTTAGAAATGTGCTAATTTTCAACTATGAGTTTAAACTTGAATTTCAAATTGTAATTTTGGCGCCAAACTGTCAAAAATCTTATCTCGAAGGTTGTTTTTGGTTCCAAACCGAAATGGGTCTATTTAGGGGCTTATTTCTGATTTTTGGGTAACTTTTTGGAAAAAGAAGTTCACATGCTGTGAAAGGGGATCTGGGTAATTTTCTGTAAGTTTGTAATTTGCATGTAATACAGAGCTTGGGGATTTGAGATCCTCTGCATGTAAGAAGTTAAATATTTATGAATAAAATATTATTCTCTGTTTTTGTGAGTGTATTTCTATGTCTCGGGTTTGCTCCCTCGTCATGATGTCACATATAATTTTACTATTCAAGTTGCTCAAAACATTGTAAACCATGAAAAATATTTACACACTAAATATCAATGAAGAGAATATGTATACAAGTTTTAAACTTGTAATCTGCATTCCTATGTCTTTCATAAACTTGATTATTTTTGTGCAAACATGAAATGCATCATTCATATATCATGTGAAGACAACTTGCAAAAGATCAAGTTGAATATACCACAATCTAAAAGTGATCAACCTGAATATACTTGAGATTTGTAACAAAAAATAAGTCATATATACTTGAATAACCATACCATTAACCTAAAACAAAATATATACCTTGAAGCAAATGCATGTCCTACTATAATGAACATATGTCAAACATCAGTACAGACATGTAAAAACTAAAACTTGAAAGTTCATGCCATGAACCATGTGAATCACCATGTGAACCAACTATAAACATCATGTGCCACCAAGATCATATAAATGTGTCACCAAAAAGTATTTTTGTCATCAAGGACAAACAATCACAATAAACAACTGAAATCCAACAACCTCCCCCTTTTGTCCTTGATGGAAAAACACATATCGTCTCTCCCCCTTTCTGACTTAATGAAAAAGACTAAAAGAAGAGAATATGAGATGCCAACAAACTCCTGAGAATCCAACCAACATATATCCATCTGAAAGTAAAAATCAAGAATCAAAGACTATCAATATATCATTACTTCACCCATAATCAAATAACTCTATATCATATATCTCCTTGTGTTAATCTCATGAGAAATCACAATATTTTTGTATCCATAGCAATCAAGTAACCTATTTACACCAGATACTAACTGTCTAAACAATTTTACCAGCATGAATGACCATGTAACAAGGCATCAACTATGCACTTCTCAACAAATTCTATCATTTGTAAGGTACCATCTACAACATCAAAAGTATTTTTAGTTTCTCCCCCTATTTGATATAACAAATAAAATATCTTTCTAGCATGATACAATTAGCATTGCTCCTCCTTTGTAATCAAAGTCAAATGTTGTTCACTTAATACATTTTGAGTAATCGTTATTTGGAAAAAAATGTCAGACATTAATACTACAACCTAAACTAACTGGCCCTTGGAAAGCTTGGAAGTGTGATATGAAAATTAGGCAGACACATAACATTGTCTCTAATAGGTATTTTTTGAACCAATAACATCATGAAGTTGTCACTTGCTCATTTAATCATTTGATATGAGCACCAACACTAGACTATATATCACCAATCATCTTGACAACTATCCTTTATAATTAGCACAAGATCAAGTAACTTGGAATGTATTAAGTAACACTAAGTTATCAAATAACTCAACTTGTGAACCATAAAGAAACACTATGAATACTAAAAAATAAAATATAATTGTGACTTGATACCACTGAAATTCATCAATCACATTAGATTTTTTCACATTCTGTTTACATCATTATCATTTTACTAAGCAAAGAAAGTTTCTTTACTATTGCATCAATATCCTTTAAAATTGCACATGCTTATGACTTCACCATAGTACCACTTTTTGACATAAATTAACAATGTATGACATGCTTCCTCTGACTGATATGCATTTCAAGAAAGGCACAACCATAAAATATGTGTTCCTTTACTACAACCTTGAAATCACCAAAAAAAATTTACTAGGATTGAGAACCACATAACGTCATCCAAAACTAAAGCACTGTCACTATGGAAAATAGGCTACTATACTTCGACTACTTAAAAAAATGAAACTTATTGAGAACATTAACCAAGTCTACTAAAACCCCCACACTTGGTCCTGCTATAATCCTATTACTGAAGAATGCATTCTAAGAAATCAAACTTTCACACTATCAAATGAAATGAAACTTACTTCCTAATTTTGAATAATGTGTACAATGACTTATGAAAGTGTAACGAATACATATCCAATAAGAATCATAAAAATACTATTGTAGACATGTGAAATATACTGATTGACATAGTGCATTCAATCCTAACTTAATAACATCATTTCTTCCTAAACCATCCCTCGGTCTAACCATTTAATCGAATTCCCCTATCTGATTAAATTCATCAATTCTTGTCTCTTAACTAAATAAATAATCTTATCTAATTAGGTCATCTCTCTTGTTAATTAAATCAATCCATCTGATCTAATTATCCCTATTTAATTAAATAATCAATTTATTTGATTAAATCTCTAAAGTCTATCCATTAAATTAAATAAATTAAAACCTTATTTGATTTAATCTAACACTATCCCTTTTTAATTAAATAAATCAAAATCTTTATTTAATTAGCCTTTTATCATATTCCCCTCTTATTTTGATTTAAATAAACCCATAAATCTAAGTCAAATAAGTCACATCACCTAATCTCCTATTAAATTAATTAATCCTTGATTAATTTAACCTCATCTCATGTCACATCCTCTAGATAATGCAAGTTGCACATGAAAATGGATTTAATTCATTCATTAAATCTATATTTTCCTCACATGGCATCTTTTGGGAATATTCTCTCAATTTGAATTCAAAAATTCCAAGTCAACATGTACATCCAACAAGGCAATAACTTCATCTTACATGTCCTTTTCCTTGAGCCAAGTGGAATTTATTGGATTTTCCCTTCCCTCTTACATGTCATTTCAACAAATTTGAATTTCAAGTAATTACATTTATTGGCACAAACCCCAAATCTTGCACATCCATCACCCATTCATAGCTTGACAAGTGGCACCATATCATTGGATGAATGTTAGTCCCACATTGTTCAAATTTGGACATTCATCCATCTTGAAATCCTATAAATAAACTGCTCTTATCCTCATTTGATCATCCACAATCCAAGCAAAGTTACCATGCTAAAATACTTAGCCATTTCCATTTATCAATCTTGAGTTCTTAGCTAGGTTAGTACAGATTTTGGCTTGGAAGCTCTCACCATTCATCATCAAAAGTGGATCAAATCTCTTCATCAAGTCAACATATCGAAGCTTGCAATCATAGGAATTGGGAAAGGACCAATTTTCACATCAAATTGGCACCAATTGCCCCATGGGATCATGTGTTTGCTATTTAAATTAGGGTTAAATCTAGTTTTATGTTTTGTATTGTGTTCATCAATTTATTTCCTATTTTGATTTTGCAAATGGATTTCATGGGGAATCCTTGTTTTAGCTTGCATTTCACTGTTTAACTTGTTTACTCATGTTGTTTTGTAGGTACTAGGAAAAGGGTTCTCACATTTGGCGCTAGAAAGAGGGCTGGATATCATTAATTCTAACTTTTTCTTGAAATTTCTACATTTTTCTTCACACAGGAAATTCCAACGCGGGCTCATCAGCGTCGCTATTTTGGCACCATGGGCTCATCAGCGTCATTGTTTTAACACTGCAGGCTCGTCAGCGCTGCTATATGGCGCTGCTTGAAACAAAAACTACGCTACTGGGCTTGTCCCACCAAAAACATTCAAATTTTTAACTCTACGGCTGGACTTGTTGACTTGCAGGTTTTTTTTAATTTTTTGAAAATAGCGATGCTGGGTGAAATTGTGACACAATCAAGCTCTTTGTCCTGACACAAAGTGCCGCTAACTGGTAAGCGGTGTTGTGAGAGTGACGCTAGGAGAACAAACAGTGATGCCTTCACGAGTTGTGACGCTGGGAGACAGTAAAAGGGGGAACTTAATTTTTTAGCACGTGCTTTTGATTTATGATTTATTTACCTTCTGTTTTCTGGTTTTTAACTTCTGTGTTTTTCCAAAATTTGACTTTTTTCTTCTTTGTAGATTAGAAATCAAAAGCAAAGGAAGGAGAAGCATGAGAGGGATATTCATCAAATCAAAGTGTTTTTTTAACACTTCTCTAAGAATTTTTTATCTTTTCATCTTTAGAATACTAGTTTTCATTTGGGCTTAAAAAGAACCCTTCAATTTCTTCTTGCAAAGGTTAAAACAAACAATAGGATCAACAACATACTAGATTTTGTTTCTTGGATTAACAAATTGAACAAATGTCTTTCACTTGTGATTTGGTGCTCTAAAATGAACTCACATGTTGCTTTGAGGATTTAAAAACAACAAGTGTAGTTTTGCTTTTGTGAGGGCTTACTTAGACTAAAGCCATTGAAAAAGGACGTATGCGCTTCTCTCGCGCTTTATAGCGATCTTGAGAATCAAAAGATCTTTTTCATGACTTTAGGATGAGATAAAGCAATCACCTACACACTTCTATTTGGGCTTAAAATTAAACACAATTTTGTGCAAGTGTGAGTAGGGGCTTGGTTGCATATATTCTCTCTCTTTGTTGCCTACAAGGATTGATCAAGTTACGAATATTGTTCTTCATTCACTTTTGTTTATCCTAGAGGGCCTGCCTTAGGGAAAAAGTACTCACCCAAGGGAATGACTCAACTGGTAACACTTTGAACCCGAGAGTATTTCCAGCTAGGATATAAATGTGGATATTGGAAGAAATGTCAATATCAAGCGGTTGACTCTGAAAAGATGGATCTGAAAGGGGACTCTTGCCATGTTGGGTCAACTCCTATGAATGGAAAGTCCTTATTAAAACCCATGTGCTATAATTTTCCAAAATCCTTAATTTATTAGTTGGTGCAAGAACGGTTGTTCTGAAGCTGCCCCACACTTTTACAGTCTTCTAGTAGAAATGGAAAGCATGCAATGGGAGTTTCATGGGTTTTGATGCTTGGCTACCCCTATTGACATTAATGAGTCATGGAGGGGAGCCAGTGGGGTCAAGCATCTAACCATTCACTAGAGATAAGCGTAGCTAGACTTGTCCAAGTGAGAATCCAACAAATATTGTCTTACACTTCCATAGGATTGTACTTATTCTTGGGTTACAAAATGCATTTCTTGATCGAAAACATCTCAAAACAAACACTTAACATCATCCAAATTTCAAACCCTTTTGAGGACAAATACAATTGACACAATCCATATGTTATTGATTTCCCTTGGGATTCACATCCTTAGAGGTTTCTAAACATTGGATTACATCTCAATTTGTCTTCTTAAGTAAACAATAGGAAACCCTTGCCTTAAGTTCATTGAATTTCCACATAACATATCTTGTGGGGTTTGAAGAAATTAAGACATTGGACATCTTAGTTTGAAAACCTAATTGAGGAAAGTGTTTTTGGTAAAATAAAATCATTTCTTGGTTACAAAGGTCATTAGAAATCATTTTCATGCTTTTCAATACCTAGGTCCAGGAAAACAAAGTGTCCTTTGAGATTCATCTTGAGATCAAAACATACCAAAAATCTCTCTTATCCATCCTCCCAAAAACATCAAAACAAATCCATCTCATTATCACCTTTTTGGAAAATCTTGAAATCATCCTTGATACTACACTTTGTGGTAAAACCAAAAGTCATCCAAATCATTGAGACTATATCCTTGAAGACATTATCAAAATCACCTTTGGCTAGGAATGTGCAGATGCATCCTTTTGCACATGCTTAGTCAAATTTATCCAAATCATCTGCCTAGCTTAGTATATGTAGATGAATCCTTCTCCATATGCTTAGAAAAGCTATTATCTTGTTTGAATAGGTGTGGGTAGATGCATCTTTCTTTTCACACATATCCAAACCATCATCCTTTGAAAAAATTTATCCCTTAGATCATTATCCAATATCTTAGGGTCCTTTTGTTCAAAATCAAGGATAAAATCCCAAAACCAAAATCCAATAAAAAAAAACTTGCAAATTCCTAAAGCCTAGTGTCTCATTCAAGATTTATTAAAAGCCAAAACAT
The DNA here is from genome assembly GCA_007258455.2 of Sequoia sempervirens. Lineage (NCBI taxonomy): Eukaryota > Viridiplantae > Streptophyta > Pinopsida > Cupressales > Cupressaceae > Sequoia > Sequoia sempervirens. The sequence continues at coordinate 325,051,672 of VDFB02000008.1, read as the reverse complement.
CCTTATCATTCATCATCACCATATCACCACCTTTGATCCTCAAGGCATCCTAAAATTGGTACTTTAGGGCATAAAATAAAGATTTATCTAGAGAGTCAAGAGATTCATCTCCCATATTCTCAAAGATTGACCCTTGTTTTATGGTTCTAACTAGATCTCAATACAAGAAGAGTATGGAAGTCAACAAAGAAACACTCACTTCAAGCGATCTTAGCCAAACAAACACAGAAATGAATCCCACCGAATCAAGTAATCCTTTGACTCTCTTATCATCGCAAAATCCGCAAGAGGAAAACCAAAGAGAGGACCTTACTTTTGGAATGTCTCACGAGGAAATGACTGAAATGCTCCAAAATCTAAAGAACCATAAAATCATTAACATCATGATGAGACTTAATCCTTCGTTATCCATGCTTGAACTAGCAAAACAAGGGGCCAAGTTACCTTCGGATTTTGATGTGATTACTATAGTGGAGACATCTTTTCCACCAATCTCATCCACCATTCCCATCTCATCTCAAAACATCACACAAAACATTCTACAAATCACAACATCGTTTGCTCCAACCCAACCCAATGTTAATAAGGGAAGTGCATTTCTCAATGCACTTCAAACACACCCCTTTTTAATAACCAAAACTTGGATGCAAACACCATATTGGAACAAAACATACCCAAAAACCCACTACATAAAAATGTTCCTCTCACATTCCATCATGATCCATCATCATCATTTTTTCATGCAACACCTCAAACACCTCTTCTCACAAATTCACAACAAGAGGGAGATATGTTCGGACCATGGGGCATATTCGACACCACAACATTCTCGCAACAACTCGCACCCCTTAAATTTCCACCAATTCCACCATTTCCATCATCATCCACACCACTCCTTGGTTTAGGACTTTCTCCCCTACCAAGTATCAATCAAACCTATATCCCAACCATCAATCAAAACACTACACCAAACGTTCAAAATTTGTCGTTGATATCGCAACAAGAAATGACAAACACATAATCAATGGCAACATCATCGAACATCCCCATAACATCACAAAGCATGGTCTCTCAAGGACCAATCGCATCAATGGCAGCACTCATCACTCAAACCACCACACCAACAACACCATCCACCAATCAAATAATCAACACGACATTATCGTTCACCACAAATGCCATTCTGAATCCACCACCACCCCCACCACCACCAAATTCCACCACATCAAGTCAATATACTGCAGCATTGTAAGTCGCTTTTCAAAGAGGATATCAACAAGTGCAAAAAAAAAGTCGTATACCTAGCTGCTCAACAAGCCACTCAAGTTTCCCAAGCAGCCCAAGCCACACTACAAATGCAACAAGCACAACAAGCCCAAGCTTTATTGTAACAACAACAGCAGCAAGCCACTCAAACTACACAGGAATTTCGAGCACAAAAGGTGGCTCAAGAACAACTCCTATTGCAACAACAAGCAACACAAGCACAAGCCCAAGTGAAAGCTCAAGCAAAAAAAGCACAAGCACAAGAACAACTTCTTACACAAGTAGCACAATTGCAAGCGTATCAACAAGCATTAAACCAATATCAAGAGCAACAAGAAGCAACAGAGTTAGTAGCCCAACAACAAGCATTGTGGGAACAACAACAAGAACAACAACAAGCATTGTTGGAATAGCAACAAGCGTAACAACAAGCACAAATCTTAGCACAACAACAACAAGCATTGTTCATACAAAAGCAAGTAGAAGCCTACTTTTCCCACCAAAACATACCATTGAACAATGCAACAACCAACCCATCCACCCAACCAACGATTGAAACACCTCAAAACACCTTCATCCCACCCCTTGATTCACAAAATGATGTGACGACACAACTCAGGTTGCTCTCGCAACAAGTGCTTGACCTTCAATTAGGGTGAACAACCAAAACAAAAAGCAACTTGTTTCCCTATTCATTCGATAGGAGCTTAGCAATGAAACCATTCCCAAAGGGATTTGAAATTCTCAAATTTGACAAATATCAAGGGATGGGAAACCTTCAAGATCACATCAGGGAATTCCAGGTTCACTACATGGAGGTCGCATATGACAATACTTATCTTATACGGCTATTTCCTAGAAGCTTGGCAGGCCTTGCTATAGAATGGTTCTCTCGCTTACCTTCAGGAATTAGAACATTCCAAGAAATTAGAGATGCATTCATTAAAAATTATGCATGTAACATTGCAATGGATGTCAGTCTCAAAGAACTCTCGGCTCTAAAACAAGGGAAGAATGAATCTTTTGCTTCATTCCTTCAATGATGGCAATCCAAGGCCAATTGGAGGAAGTGGACCATGCCAGAAGAAGAAGAAGTTTACACAATCATAGCCAACCTTGAAGGCCTCTTGGTGTTTCATCTCAAGGTTCAGGGAATCACCACATATGATCATTTAATCTCCAAGGCACTTAGCATCGAAAGAGCCCTTGCGACTCAACCCACAGAATCAACATCATACCACAAACAACAAAAAAACCACCCACCATCCAATTACAATGATAAACCTCACACATGGGCAAGGAAAAAAAACATTACTAATGATGGTGTCATTGATGCCAAGGTGGTCATTAGTGGTCCTCATCAAAACACACCTACAGAACAAATCCAAACACAACACCAAAACACACATAAATAACATACCAACCAAACAAAAAACCCACCATCAAAAATCTCAATGACCAAAGAGGACCACCCCAACGCAAGTGTTATCCAAAATTAAAATAAACCATCTTGGGAGAACCACTTGAGGACATACTGAAAAAACTAATAGACAAAAAAAATCATCAAAGCTCCTACATTCAAGAATTACCAAGAACCAGACGTCAAACGTCCTTGGTATAACGAGAATCAAATTTGTGAATTCAATAAAATCAAAGGCCATACCAAAAATAGTTGCATGAGATTAAAAAACCTTGTTCAAGATCTCATCGATAAAATAATTATAAATGTGGAACAGCCTATTGGAAATCAGGATCTTAAGATATACACGAATCTGATGCCAAATCATGACAATAAAGGGAATAAAAATGATAAAGGGAAGGGAAGTGTAAATCATGTGTATGAAATAGTCATTGTCTCCTTAAATGAAGACTGCATGGTCATTACCATCAAGGATTCCTATGCCAAAGATTGTGGAGTCACCACAAGAGGTGGCAAAGTGACCATCACAGGATCATCCCAATCAAATAGAGTCCCTGCATCTAGATCCGTCCCTAATGGCTACAATGTCCTAGGCCAACTCAAGAGAATACCAACACACATCTCCATCATGGAGCTGTTAAAAATATCATCTTCTCATAAAAAGATCCTTGAAGAAGCATTAGCCTCATCTACTATCCCCGCAGATCTCGATGCGGAGCAGTTCCAAGCTATGGTCAGAAATATCATAACACCTAATCTCCTTACATTCTCTGACCAAGATTTTCCTTCCCAACCATCTCACAATTGTGCACTCCACTTGGAAGCCATTGTACACAAGAGAAAAATCAAAAGGGTCTTGGTGGATGGAGATGCAGGCTTGAACATATGTTCCCTAAGCCTCATCAAGCAGTTGAAAATATCAGAAGATTCCATCGACAAAGGAAAGGGCATCACGAAAAGAGCATATGATGACCAAGAAAGAGTGTCTCAGGGCACGATTAAACTCCCTATTCAAGTAGGGCCTACAATCATAGAAACTACTTGCCAAGTCTTGGATCTTGACTTACCATACAATATCCTCCTGGGCTGCCCATGGATCCATGTGATGAAATCTGTAGCATCAACCTTCCACCAATGTGTGAAATTTGCACATAATGGACAAGAGGTTACTGTCCATGGTGATCCCGAACTGTTTTCATATTGCAAGAATCTTGAAGCAAAATATTACAAAATTGCCCAAGTGCCGAAAAATGATAAGGGCCCATCCACACAATACATCGACCCTGCCATGCTCACGTCCACTTCTATGACAGAGACACCTGCCACTCCAGCCATCCCTACCATCTCCGACATCAAGCTCATCATCTAGGAGAATGGTTGTGGAAACTACAAACTCCCTAATAATGCTTTTGTGATAGGAGAATTACCACAATCTGCTAGATCACGGGGACGTCCACAAGAAAATCAAGCTTCCAAATCGCAAACCTATCCTGAAGACTATCCTGAATTCATAAGATGGGGAGACCTTGGCCAGAAGGTTATTGAAGTAGATCCATCACACATGCTAGACCAAGATAAAGTATTGATACATCAATTACCAATGGATGAGACAAGCAAAGGCCTACAAATGATGCCAGCAATGGGCTACATAAAAAATTGAAGACTGGGACAAAATGACAATGGGCTCATAATACCTATCATACCAGAGATGCGACCCATAACAAATATTGGCCTTGGATGTACCCCTCAAAGAATAACCATACGTGGCTGAAGTCCTTCGATTAGAATGGTTAATATTTCTCCTATGCCAATACTAGCACAAGTACACACACTAGTATTCACAGGTAGAGACACACATATCTTTATAACTAAGACCTATGTTAGTAGCAATGATGAAGATACCTTGACCAATCTACCTAGGTTATTTGAAGATACTTCCCTTTGCATGATTAGCACCGTCTTCTTTGAAAAAAACCATCAAAATCATGAGATTCACATAGTGTACCCCCAACTGATCAACTATGACCAACGAGGACCACCAGTTCTTGATACATTCAAAAATGATGAGGTGCTCTCAAAATTTCTAGGATTGAGGGACAACATTCCAGAAGGAGATCACAAAGCAGGGTTTATAATGGAGTTGGACACCATGCCTATTATGGGGAAATGATTGAATCCTTCAGTCGCAAAAGTGAGAAACTAAGAATCATATCTAAGTCCTTGAGTGAAAACCACAATGTGGCACTCTCTGACAAGAAAATAGTAAAAAGAAAGGACATATCCAATGGTGAAAATCTCTCTAAGGCACCCGAGGATGAAGGATTCAATCTTCCTCTAAGAGCTATCCATCAGGAGAAGTCAGCAGTCTTGGCTGAAAAATGCAATCCTATCAACCTAGGAATAGAGGAGATCTTGCATATCACATTCTATGTGGAATCATTACTTTCAGAAGAGAAAGAACTCCTAGCAGCATTCCTAAAGGAAAAACAAATAAACTTTGCATGGAGTTATGCTAACATGCCAGGACTTGATCCAGAGACTGTGGTTCATCATTTAGCAGTGTATCCAGAAGCAAAGCCGGTCAAACAAAAACTTTGAAAAATGCATCCTCAAATAGCCTTATCGGTCAAAATGGAGCTCAAAAAGTTGTTAGATGCAAGATTTATCTGACCAATTGATTATCCAGAATGGGTGTCAAATATGGTATCTATTTCAAAACCCGACAAAGCCATCAAAATCTATATGGATTTCAGAGATTTCAACAAAGCATGTCCCAAGGATGACTTTCCACTTCCCAATATTGATATGATAGTGGACATGACAACAGGGCATGAGATGCTATCACTAATGGATGGATTTTTAGAATACAATCAGATTATGATAGAAAAAGAAGATCAACATAAGATAGCTTTCACTTGTCCATGGGGGTCCTACTACTGGAACATGATGCCATTCAGCCTAAAGAATGCAAGAGCAACCTATCAAATGGCCATGACGTTGATAGTCCATGGTATGATTCATAAAACATTCAAACACTATGTCGACGACATTCTAGCTAAGTCAAGAAAAATACAAGATCATATAGCAAACCTTAGCACTATCTTTGACAGACTGGAGGAATACAAAGTCAGACTAAATCCCAAGAAGTGCATCTTTGATGTACAATCAGGTAAATTACTAGGATACATAGTCTCCATGAGGGGTATTGAGGTGGACCCAACAAAAGTAAAAGAAATTCTTGAGATGGAAACACCAAAGACATTAAAACAACTAAGAGGCCTCCAAGGCTAACTTCAATCCATCCGATGATTCATAGCACAACTGGTAGATAAGCAGAACCCATACTCTCACCTACTCCACAAGGGAGTGGCGTACAAATGGGATACAAAGTGCGAAGAGGCATTCAACAAGATCAAGGAATATCTACTAACACCGCCAGTCTTAATGCCACCCATCCCAAAGAAACCATTGATCTTATATGTCTAAGCAATAGCGGTAGCCCTTGGAGCTCTCCTAGCTCAACATGATGAAAATGAAATGAAGAGGGCTATTTACTATATTAGTAGAACAATGGTCGGGCATGAGTTAAATTACTCATTCATCAAGAAAGCTTGTCTCACAATAGTGTTTGCATCCCAAAAATTTAGACATTACATGTTGGCACACAAGATAAAGCTCATTGTGAAAATTGACCCACTCAAGTATCTACTATCAAAGGAAATGCTCACAGGGAGAATGGAAAAATGGGTAATGATATTGTAAGAGTATGACATTGAGTATGTAGAGCAGAAAGCCATCAAGGGTCGAGTTATTGCAGATCAACTAGCTGAAGCACCTATTTATTCTTAAAATCCCCTTGTCTTAGAGTTTTTGGATGAATCCATCTTTAACCTCAACATAGCCAACCACTAGAAACTATACTTCAATGGCTCATACACACAGCACGGAGCCAGAGCTGGCATCTTCTTCATTACTCCACAAGGGGATTATATACCAAGATCATACAAATTAGCATTTGCTTGCACCAACAACATAGCAGAATATGAGGCTTTGACTATAGGCCTCAGGATAGCAGTGCAATGGAACATCATAGCTCTCAAGGTATATGGAGATTCTCAATTGATCATAAATTAGGTCAATAATGAATATCAGACTAAGGATGATAATCTCACTCCATACAAGAAATTGGTGGAGACTCTAAAGGAATGCTTCATTGACATAACATTTGAACAGATTCCAAGAACCAATAACAGAGTAGCAGACACCATGGCTACAATTGGGTCCCTATTAGACATCCCTCACAACGTGCCGAAATATGAATTTTTGATCGAGCAACTTCTTGTTCCCACATTCAAGGTACCAGAATTGAAATATGTGTGTGAAATCATTGGTCCTGGCGATCCTTGGTATCATGACATTTATACATACCTTCGCATAGGAGTCATACCCACTGACCTACCATCAAGCCTAAAATGAACTTTTGTTAAAAAGGCATTCAGATTTGTGATCCTAGGTGACACCCTATACCGTAGAAGCATAGAAGGAACCTTGATACTCTGCCTAAATGCTAAGGAGGCATTAACCAGTCTAACCAAAGTTCATAATGGTATCTATGGCTCACACTCGAGTGGAATGACCATCACCAAGAAACTGCAGAGGATGAGGTATTATTGGCCCACAATGGAAAGAGAAGCACATGATCATGCTAAAAAATGTCTACAATTTCAGTAGCATGGGGACCTCATCCATGCTCTAGCTCAAGAGCTTCACCCAATCATGACACCATGGCCCTTCTCCCATTGGGGACTCGATCCCATTGGGAAAATCACACCTACCTCATCCAATGGCCATAAGTTCATCATAACTAAAACTGAGTACTTCACAAAGTGGGTGGAAACCATACCCATGACATATATCACTGGGAAGCAGATCTCAAAATTCATCTTGAACTATCTCATATGTCATTACAGTGTCCCACAAGCCATTATCTCAGATAATGGGGCACCATTCAAGAGCCAGGAGGTTCATGACTTGTGCGAGAAATTCAAAATCCAGCATCGCTTCTCCACCCCATACTATCCCCAAGGCAAAGGCCAAGCGGAAGCCACGAACAAAACCATCCTCAAAATCCTTAAGAAAATAATCAATGATGTAGGTTGTGACTGGCATCTATAGCTTAATCCCACCCTCTGGGCTTATCGAACTAGCATCCGCACACCCACTGGCACCACCCCATTCTCCTTAGTCTACGAATAAGAATTCATACTCCCCATTGAGATTGAGCTCCCATCTCTTAGGATATCACTGCAAAACCTCATCACAGATTAAGAATATTGGGTATCAAGACTAAACGAGCTGTAGTTACTGGATGAGAGAGGCATAGATGCTTTAAATCATTTTCAAGTCTATCAAAATTGACTCAAACGGAGCTACAACAAGAAAATTAGAAGCAGGACTTTCCAAGTCAGAGAACTGGTCTTAAAAGAAAATCAGAAGAATGTCCCAAACCCAAGCAGCAAAGGTAAGTTTGAACCTAATTGGCTAGGACCTTTTGTCATCACAGCAAGTTACAAATCATGGGCATACCAGTTACCAACACTTGAAGGGGAACTTTTGCAGGAGCTAATGAATAGCTCCCATCTCAAAAAGTTTTATGCTTAATTCTTTCAAGGTATAGAACCAAAAAATCCAAAAAATCATAAAATGTCCTGAAGAAATGGTTACTTTAGTGAAAACCTGGCAAACAGGCGTCTTGGTGATAGCAAAAAAATCAAAAAAGAAAAAAATCCAAAAAAAATAGAAAAAGGATCAAAAAAATATTAAAGAGAAAAAATCATCCTCTAGTGAAAACCACTTCAGTGGCACTTTCGGCAAGTACCTCGGTGAAAACCTAGCAAACAGGCGCCTTGTGTAAATAAACACTTTCCATCCACCAGGATCTTTATGGCTTGTTCTGCTTCATCCATCCATTTCACTTCCATCATCCATTGCATTTAGGTCTCCATCCATCACTCATCCATTGGAATCTACACCATAGCTTGGTCCTGTTTTCGTATCATGATCCCTCTTAGTACTACTCAGCCCATCCGTAAGGTTAGTTTGTCCTGCCTTTATCAGAGTAGGCTATTGCATCACACTGGGGGCATGTTCTCATCGGATTGGATTCGTACATATTCTTAAAGTCCTCAAATCAAAAAATCCTAAAACATCATATACTTAGAAAAGACAAAAACATTCAAAACATATCAAAATCCAAAAACAGGTCAAAAAGTCATCCAAAAAGTAAAAAAAAACGTCGCCAGTCAAACTACATTGTCTTTGAGCTTGAACATAGGCAAGGTTGATCTTTGATCATCGCCTGAATATTTAGGTCAGTCCTTTAAGAGTCTGTCATAATAAACTGACATTTCATCATGTATATCTTCATTTGTAAATTGGTCAAGTCATTAGTCGAACTACGTGGTCTGTGCATGTATAACGTAGGCAAGGCTAATTTGTTGATCAGACCCTGAGGCCCTTAGGATAGGTCTTTAGGTTAGTATCTTGGTCAAAATCTCATAAAATACCAAAAACATTGGAATATCAAAAATCAAAACATTTGAAAATCTTGAAAAAATACCAAAAACAACCTCAAAACATTGCAAAACTCCAAAAACATCTAAATATTTGAAAAAATCTATCCATCTCATCTCACTTGCACCCACAATAAACGCCACTCATAATAAATGGATCGTCATCCTCAACCTTTGGTGAAACAATTAGAAACAAGTCTAGCAGATTACAAGTAGAACTCTAAACGTCAAAGTCCTAAGTCTAATTTAGTGCATAAGCAAGCTAGTTATCTCTTCGTATTGGTAATACATCATCTGAATTTGTCCCATATCAATCATCCCTTATAAATGAAATGATGTGCCGCCATCCACTAACATGTCCTAGGATGAATCCTTCCTACAATGGGCATTATCTTTTGGCAATAAGTTTCGGTTATCATCCTTAGAAAACACATCCTCTTTCCGTTAGCATTATTGAAGAGCACCAGTTTGTTTGGTCTTTGTCTTTTGACTTATCTTATTTTGTGCTCATTTCAAGGATGTCTCGATGATATCCCAAGATAGAGGATTTAGAGAAATAGGAATGGGGAAATGATCATTATCTTTTGTCTACTATGCTTGTTGGACGTTCTTGCAATATAACCTCGGCAAATACTTGCTTTGTTAGGTATGTACGAAAGAAGTCTAGGGAAATTTGTTGACTATTACAGGGATAGGTTTACCTTCCCGTGTTTTGGTCCGAGTTGTTTGAAACTTCTGAGGTACATCCTAGCAAGGTTTCCATATGTTAGAAGTGAACAAGAATATTCCTATCTGATTATCAAGTCAGAGTCCATCACATTGGGTACAATGCCATCCTAGTTTTCTATACCATGTGTGTTATCAAACATAAGAAAATATGGCCCTTTGAAAATCCCAATTCCTCAGCAAGTAATCATCATCATCATCATCATCATCATCATTATTTGCATTTGTGGCATCTTGTGTCTTGCTGAAATGACTTCTTCTTTTCTTACTAACAACACTAACAAGGTACTATGACAGTTGATCATCATCACCATCATTGTCATCGAGCTTGCATCCACAAATCATTAGCATATTGCATAAACATATCATATAGAAATCACTAGCATATGGCATATAGGAAACATTGCATTCTCATCATCATATAAATAGGTTATCATAAACATTCATTCCATAATCACTTTTTCATAATCATAAGCAATAGGTATATAAACATTTAATTCATTAGGCATACATACTTGCATAACATCATATCATTAGATTATGTCCACATTGCGCATCAGCATATCACCTTGCATTAACATATCATTGCATCACATACATCATTGTTTAGGATAATAACATTTGATCTCATTGTTCATTTACACCATTTCATTAGCATCATATCATGACCATCGTATCATATCACATCCATCCATAAATCATCTCATATATAAGTATTTTCTACACATTATTGCATATACCATAAATCAAATCATATCACATATCACATTGGCATAAAATAAATCATCATAATGATAACATCATTGCACATCATAAGTCCGCATAATATAGATTTTTTAGTCATAATAATTGCACAAACATCATTAGAAATAAATGCATCCATAACATATAAAAGAAGAATCATACATGCATAGATAAAGGTACACAGTATATTGCATCAAAATCAACTCATATATATCATATCATCATGTCACTATCATAGTACAAAGAATAATCAGATCACTATGCATATATGTCAATTAGTACAAAACTCCCATTGGGCTATCAAAAAATAGCCCATAAGGCACAAAAAGTGTGTATCATCTAGATCACGCTCGATCTCCATGAATGTTTCCCTCGCCCCTGTCACCGTGACCCTCTGGTGGTCTCTGGCTAGCCCACTCTGAGTATTCAAGGACCCAATATGCTCTAGGTATGGTGTCATGGTAGGCTTGATGGTAGTACTCTATGTCTCAGATAGCATCCATGTAAGATCGCATCGGCACTATACCATGAGATGAGGAGGCTATCATGCTCTTAATCTGCTACCTACGGCCTAGCTCTGTGGTTGCTTGTAGCTCTGTAGTATGTCTCTGTTGCACATCCTAATCCCTCTCTTCTTTGAGCTTCTCTCTCTCAGCCCTCGCCTGGTCCCTCTCCACTGTCAGCGCCTAAACCTGTGCCTATAGTTGTGCAATCAAGAAATCCCATGTGTCTGCCTGCCCTGCTGGTTGTACCTATGGCTACACGTGAGGCTGGTCCTCACCCCCAGCTCGTGGTGGTGGGATTGGCAGATCTTGCTACTCATCCTGCATACGGATATCTCTGTGACTTGGTGGGACTGGGGGCACAACTGGTGGATCCTATCAGATCTCAATCCTCGATCCTCGCCCCTATCCTCTCCCCCTACCTCTGACCCTGTGCACCTCTGGATGCTCACCTGGAATGGTCAACCGAAGAGGAGTTTTGAACTAGTCTCTATAGGCCTATGTAGTTCCTGGGTTTTCCAAGCCCTGATCATAGGCCCACGGTCGGGCTATCAACTGCTGAAAACTGTCAACTACCTCCGTGGTAGGAATGTTAGGCACCCATGCTATCTGTGTCATGTTGCATGCAAAGACAGCTACATAACCATCATCAGACCGATCCTGGGGCTCTCCAAACTAATGTTGTACGTGCCCAGGCAGGTATCTCTCAATCATCATGTGCTCCCGGCCCTGCATGTATTGATCTTGATAGTAGTAGAAGAGCTGAGCAGCATTGTCAGCCCATCCATGCCGACCAAGGTATGGACGCCATGTAAATCCAAGCATCTCGTCTAGGACCTACCTCTAGTAGGGGATCCCATGCTTGCCCGTGTGTTTAAAGGACACACCGCCTCTGTATAGTGCCACGAGGGAATCCTCTGCCCCCATCGAAACTAGAACAACCCATGGACATAGCACATAAATGTGCTCCCATGCCCAAACATGAAGAAGAGTCACTCAAACCCCTAGTGCTCTGCCATCCACATAAATATACTCGTGAAGATCCCTGTAGAGTGAAGCCAAAAGAATGGGTCCCCATGTAGAGCGAACTGGCCTATCTCAGACCATCCTCTCATAGCAGTAACCCCAGCCTAGACTGAAATACTTCCCTCCTTTGTGTAGGGCAACCAAACCAGAAATGATCGTTGTAATCGCCCAGTGGAAGGGAGGTGCTATAACTTTGTACCTCTCTAGCTCGATCTGACCCTCATAATAGATAATGTCTCGTGTAGTCAGGACTTTGACACAACACTCGTGTCCCTCCTCCATGTCATAGATCACCTGACAGCCATGAATGGGCAATTGCAGAATGTGCTAGATGTCCTCTAGGGTGACTGTCACCTCGCCAGTGGGAAAATGAAACGACAATGTTTCATTGTGCCACCTCTTGGCCAGCACTAATAACATCCCTAGGTGTGTGCACACAGGTGCTACGTACGCAATGTGGCATAAACCAGCAACTCCCAGTTGGTCCTAATCTCTATCGCTCAAGTCCCATAGGACACTCGCCAAATTCCATGACTGGTGCTCCTGAGAGTAGAGCTCCCTTGGTCCATCCTACATCAAGAAATGTTAGCATGCTAAAATTTTTGGAAAAATCCTAGCCTAACACTCGAAGATCACTTCTAGCAGAGTAGTTTGAGTTTCCTTAAACTCTGACGTTGGACCCTAAATTAAGCCAAATAGTGCCGCCACGACACACTTTATCTCTTAGTGTCGTAATTTTCACGAAAAATGGCGTCGCGGCAGCGCACTTTAACCAAATTGGCCCATCGAGCCTGAGCCTAGCGGTGGAGTTTCTAAACTCCAAACTGCATTGATGTGGCACTAAATAGCACCACTATGGTGCAAAAAGGAAACTAGCGGTGTAGTTCAAATGTTGAGCAGTGCTATAATAGCGCCACTCGAGGTGAACTCCTTTTTAAAGCATTAAATGAAATAACTAAGCTTCGATAAGTGTCACATACTGGTGGACCAATGCCAGGTGGCCACTGGTAGGTCCAAACTCGGTCTGAAATGTGTAGGGGAAGCTGTCGTTGCACCATATCGTCAAAGGGTTAGAGCTTGAATCTCAAATTTTCTTGTAGAGGTGTGTGAAAATGACTTGAAAGTGACCCTTTGGGCCCCTTTTAAGCCTAAAAATTAGGGTTTTTTGACCCTAAATGGCTGTCCTGCTAGGGTTTTGGCCCCCCCAAACTTGTTTTTGTCTGTTTGAGGCTTGTTTTTCATCGTTTATTGCATTTAGACATGTTTTTAGCCTCCCGGACCCCTTTCATACTTGTCGGGAACTTAGTCATCTTTTTTCACGAGATCACCCAAAAATTTAAAATTTTCGTCTGATCTCTTGAGGGGGTATTATAATGGCATGTTTTCTCTCACCGGGCAGTAGTGGGGCAAGTTTTTGAATATCAAAAATTGTTGGCTTTGATTGAGATTGTTTATTCTTTGAACCAATGCAATGAGTGCATTGCTTCAAAGAGGGACAAAATGTAAACACACAAAATATACTGATTGACATCGTGCATTCGATCCTGACTTACTAACATCATTTCTTCCTAAACCATCCCTCAGTCTAACTATTTAATCAAATTCCCTTATCTGATTAAATTCATCAATTTTCATCTCTTAATTAAATAAATCATATTATCTAATTAGGTCATCTCTATTGTTAATTAAATCAATCCATCTGATCTAATTATCCCTATTTAATTAAATAATCAATTTATTTGATTAAATCTCTAAAGTCTATCCATTAAATTAAATTAATTAAAACCTTATTTGATTTAATCTAACACTATCCCTTTTCAATTAAATAAATCAAAATCTTTACATAATTAGCCTCTTATCATATTCCCCTCTTATTTTGATTTAAATAAACCCATAAATCTAAGTCAAATAAGTCACATCACCTAATCTAATGTTAAATTAATTAACCCTTGATTAATTTAACCTCATCTCATGTCACATCCTCTAGATAATGCAAGTTGCACATGAAAATAGATTTAATTCATTTATTAAATCTATATTTTCCTCACATGGCATCTTTTGGGAATATTCTCTCAATTTGAATTCAAAAATTCCAAGTCAACATGTACATCCAACAAGGCAATAACTTCATCTTACATGTCCTTTTCCTTGAGCCAAGTGGCATTTAGTGGATTTTCCCTTCCCTCTTACATGTCATTTCAACAAATTTGAATTTCAAATATTGGCATTTATTAGAACAAACCCCAAATCTTGCACATCCATCACCCATTCATAGCTTGACAAGTGGCACCATATCATTGGATGAATGTTAGTCCCACATTGCTCAAATTTGGACATTCATCCATCTTGAAATCCTATAAATAAACTATTCTTATCTTCATTTGATCATCCACAATCCAAGCAAAGTTACCATGCTAAAATACTTAGCCATTTCCATTTATCAATCTTGAGTTCTTAGCTAGGTTATTACAGATTTTGGCTTGGAAGCTCTCACCATTCATCATCAAAAATGGATCAAATCTCTTCATCAAGTCAACATATCGAAGCTTGCAATCATAGGAATTGGGAAAGGGCCAATTTTCACATCAAATTGGAACCAATTCCCCCATGGGATTACGTGTTTGCTAGTTGAATTAGGATTAGATCTAGTTTTATCTTTTGTATTGTGTTCTTCATCAATTTCTTTCCTATTTTGAGTTTGCAAATGGACTTCATGGGGAATCCTTGTTTTAGCTTGCATTTCATTGTTTAACTTGTTTACTCATGTTGTTTTGCAGGTACTAGGAAAAGGGTTCGCACAACTATTATGTTGATTGTTTCACAAGCCACAATACCTATTCCAAAGTCATCCTGTCAAAAGATAATGACATTCTTGATACCCTGAGATCCAATTATGACATGAAAATTTTCATGAAAATCATTAAAGAATATCTGGTCATGAAGGATACTATTATGTATAATGTTAGTCATGTACTAAAAGTCATCAAATGACTACAACAAAAAATCACAAAGAAAGTAGCTAGCAATGCTTCCATAATCTATCACCAAAACTTAATGAAAAAACTTGTTCCACTAAATTCTAAGACTCCTTGGGGATAGAAAATAAAAATTTGGATTACTCCCCCTAAAACCAAACAACCATTAAATACTAAGGGAAGATCCTTGTGCATCATACACAAGACTAAGTCCTTCCTTCTCCTTTTTCTTTATTTCTTCTCTAGATTCTTAGAGTTTCATTTCCAGATGATTTCTCTCTACAAAAGATTGCTTTATGACCAAATCTATTAAACCTAAAGCAAACAACTGAAGTTTTTCACTCTCCTACATAATCTTTTAGAAACAAAATTTCACAATTTCTAGCAATATGACCTGACTGAGTACACATGAAGCATGTGACAATACCATAGTTCCTTTGCCAATCATTTTTCTTCACTTTAATCCAACATTCAAATTTTATGTGACCATATTCAAAACAAGAATAACAATAACCTGAAAAAGAACAATTATGCCTCATCAATTTACCTTGCCAAGAAGAGGGAGATCCTATGAATCTATTTGTTCTATTCCTTCCTCCTTTGTTGATATCCTTGTGTTGTTTGTTTCCTGCAATTTTAAGGTTAGCAACATAAAAGCTTAAATCTACCTTTGTTCTAGGTGTTTTTCTAACCTTAGAGAATTTTCCTTCCTCTAAGCCTAGACCACCTTTGTCACTTGGAGCTTTCTGTGCACCAATAATTTTATCCAAAGACATAGAGCCATTCTCATTAATTTTCTCATCACTTAACTACTTTTATGCTTTATCAATGTTACTCGGTAAAACCACTTCCCACTCAAGTTTTTCTATACTCTGTTCTTTTACCTTAAGTTGTCTTTTAACTTCTTCCTCAATCTTTCAAGCTTCTTCAACTTGTAACTTAGCTTCCACAAGATTTGATCTCATTTTTTTTGTAATATTTTTTTTTTGAAGTTATCATTTTAAATTCTAGTTTTCTCTTCTAAGTTACTTTATTGTATCTAAAGCACACAGGAGTTCACCTTCCAAATCAACCTCACTTTATTGTTCATCATATTCCTGTTCAAAATTCACTTCACCCAAAAATTGATCTACTTCTACACTAGTTTCTTGACCATTTGAATGTTCATTGATAATCTCTTTGGATTTAGTTAGATTCTTTTCAAAACTATGAAGGTTTACACCTTCTTCACTTTTAGATGTTGTACAACTTATTTTAGTATTGAAAGATATCTCCTCTTGCAACTCACCATTCTAATTCATTTCAATCAACTTGTCCCAAATTTCCTTTGCACTACTGTAATGAATAAATTTTGTGATAACTTTATTTGGGAGGCTATTAAAAATAGCATTTATAGTTCTGGCATTGAATTCAAGAACTTTATTTTCCTTATGTGTAGAAGGAGATTTTTCAATGCAGATGCAGTGCAACCTCTTTCTATTGATGCCCACACATCAAACCCTAAAGAAGATAAGTAAGTTTCCATCCTATATTTCCACAAAATAAAATTTTTACCTTTGAATTGAGGTGTTCCAGCTCTAGGGTATTCTATCATTTCAAAGTTACTATTTATGACCTCTTCTTCATTACTCCTCATATTAATTTCAAGCAGAGCTTGATGATTAGTATTTTTCTATGAACTTTTTTTTCCCTTATTCCTTGTAGCTTTTGCCATATTAACCAGAACACTCCAAAAACCAAAATCAATCCTAGGTGGATTGGACCTATATGAGGACCATATACTATAAGACTACTTGTTGGACTATGGACAGACACTAAGAGGGGGGGTGAATTAGTTTTTGATAGATAGACTAAAAATTAAAACCTTTTAAAATTCAACAAAAACTTTTAGTTCAGATGTCCTTTTGATAGAGTAGATTAATTAATTTGAAATCATTCATGAAAGAGGTAACCAAAAATATGACAAAATTGACTCATTTCTTTTAGACAAATTTTTCCAATATAACTTGTGTGAGATATCTTGCACTTGAAAAGATGTGATTGACATTGTTTAACAATTAGAACATGATTAAAAAATAGGTGCAACTCATAAGACTGTGTACATGAAGACCAACATCATTGAATCACCTTCAGACCATCTGATTTCAATGTGGCTTTGTGAGACATTGTAAAAACTATGCAACTAAATGACATATGATAAGCATTGAAACAACAAAGAGATTTAGTACATTATGATAGATTGAAACATACCAACCTTGAACTATGAAACTATGAAAGAACATGTGAAGTGATAGACTAAATAATTTTCACCATAACATGCAAAACATGATTTGTTAAACTAGTTTGAAACATGTGACTATGAAAATAATTGTAAAAACATACTACATTAACATTGTTGGAATATAGACTAATAATAGACATTAATGCATCTAATAACTTATGAAAAAAAGATATAGACATGAAAGACAATCACACAAAGACTCGTCACATAACACAATATATGTCCTGAGTGGAAAATCCTCTTAGGGAATAAAAACCACTAAAATATTATATCACTTTACTCAGATAGAGCACCAACTCTACAAAGTTCAGGAGCACCAACTCCATACAATTCAGAAGCACCAACTTCCAAAGTTTCAAGAGCACCAACTCCACAAATTTACAGGAGCACCAAATCCAAAGTTATAGGATCACCAACTCCACAAAATCCAATGTATATAATCAAACAGTGTTCCATCAATACCCTAGGTAGTAATGCAAATTAGCATTCCTAGTTCCTTAATAGAAGACCGTGAAAAATGATTTTCAATAAGCACATAGGAGAATGTTATATTAGACTGATAACATCTCTAATAGATACATCAATTGATATTACTGTAACATATTACAAAATAGTTCTCAATGTAAAAACTATTACAAAATCACTTTTCAAGATTTTCAAGACTAAACATTGTATCAATACATCTTAAAAACTTTTCACAAAATTTATGTCTATTGTTTTCCTCTTCAAGTCACCATCACTGGAAAAATGTTGTCATTTTATAATCATTGAATGTAGTTTCAACAACTGTAAACCAATTCAGGTTAGGGTTAACTGGAAAACCCTTAAATAATCATTACAAATATCACCATAGTTAACAAACTATTTTAGTTATAGCTCGATCCTTAAAAAAAAAAATTAACTGCCTTTACTCATTTTCTTCAGGAAACAATTCTCAAAAAAAATAGTACTTGATTAAAAGAAATCAAACAAATACCAGAGAAAGATCATTGAAGCCAACCACAACTACCTAGCTGAAAGAGCCATTGTCACTTGCTTATCAACTATCAAGATCTTGCTATCTCATAACCTATTTTCCAAGATTACAAAAAAATGATTAACTCCTCTAGTGTCGGCCAAAGGTGAACACAAATTTAAGTTGAAAACAAAAAATCCTCATGGAAGCTAGGGTTCCAAACTCTTCACGTAACCAAAATGGGATTGGCTTACTTTGTCAAGTATGTCAAAGACTTTAACAGTCATAATAATGTTTTGAAGTTTGATACAAAGCAAAAAACCAATAATTAATAAACCATCATAATGTTTTTGAATCTAATGACAAGTCTTCAGCCACGTATGCCAACACATTTATTCCACATCATAATCAATCATTCATTGCTGGTGCCAAGTCACCAATCAACTAAAGAGTGAAGCAAAGTAACATGTATGTTGTGTCTCATACAACCCAATATAAACACTAGGCTCAAATCATTATGGAAAACAATATTGATACCTTATTACCACCAAACAAAACCTTTAAGATACTAACATTCAAAGTTTCTTATTCAAATCAAAAACTTCTCTAATGTTGATGTCACATACAATGTGACTATTCAAGTTGCTCAAAACATTGTAAACCATGAAAAATATTTGCATACTAAATATCAATGAAGAGAATACATATGCAAGTTTAAAACTTGTAATTTGCATTCCTATGCCTTTCATAAACTTGGATATTTTTGTGCAAACATGAAACATGTCATTCGTATATCATGTGAAGACAACTTGAAAAAGATCAAGGTGAATATACCACAATCTAAAAGTGATCAACCTGAATATACCTAATACTTGTAATGATAATAAGTCATATATACCTAAATAGCCATTCCATATACCTGAAACAAAATATATACCCTGAAGCAAATGCATGTCATGCTATAATGAACATATTTCAAACATCAGTACCAAAATGTAAAAACTAAAACATGAAAGTATATTCCATGAACGATGTGAATCACAACTAAAATTTGAAAGTGCATGCCATGAACCATGCGAATTTCTATGTGAACCAACTGTAAACATCATGTGCCACAAAGATCATATAGATGTGTCACAAAAAAGTATTTTTGTCATCAAGGACAAACAATCATAATAAACAACTAAAATCCAACAAAGAGCATATATCTGTAAATGTTATAAAGTTTCTCAAATATTGCAACAATGTCATGAAATGTTGAAATACTATTCCAGAGGGTTTTTATAGCATATAGAGGTGAAATAGACAGTAGATTCAATATGGGTTTTATGAGAGCTTCTCAAAAATATAAGTTGCAGGTCCAAAGGTTAAAGGATGAGCTTAGAATGGAATTATTTTTTCTCTTGAATGAGGTTTAGGGTTTATCAGTTAAATCCTAGATTGACAGTCATGGTGATTAATCAGCATTTCTATTTTGATGTTGACTATATATTGATGGTTGTAGGGAACATAAGTTACAACTTATGTCCTTTAAGTCATGGGGAACCAACCCCTTCATTTAGCTATTACTGACTTGTCAAATATTCAGCTACTGTAATATTTCCTATGTCGCAAATGAAATATTTCTCTATTTGTTCATATTGAGGAGCAAAAACCATATCGGTAGGAGATGTTTTAGAGTCCCTTCAATTTAAATGGTGTCAAAATGATCAATGGTCATGATCTTGGCCTTAAGATTGTATGGTGATAGAGGCTGGAAGATGGATTGGGGAGAGATATCAGTATTAACCAGACCAAAATGTTAGTCCCTTCAATCAAATGTTGTTCACGGTGGGACTAGATGAAGGATGAAGCTATAGAAGAATATGGGATGTAGAATATTGTGTGGTGATGATGTAGATGACACATGGTGAGAACCGATGAGTTCACTAATATTTTTTGGGCTAGCAATACAGGAGAAATGGTGCATATTCGAAGGCACCTCATTAGGGAGACAAATACATATCGGTAGGACCAAAATGATAGTCCCTTTGACACAATGAAATTTAGGTGATGACCCTAGTGGGACCTAAGAGGGAGGTGTCGATGGTGAATTGTGACATGTGAGGACAAGTGGCAACATGAGACTGATTGACATGTCATGTCACATAGGTGTTGTTTGTTTCATAGTACTGACAAGGATGACATATGGCCAGTGGGGACCATCCACTCAATAGAATCCAATAGTCCATGATGTCAATATTTCTAGATGGTGATAAATGATTGGAAGCAATGTATATAGAAGATCAATGTTGTAGATCAAACTAAATTTGATCAAAAATGGTGATCGAAGAGACCTCCAATTATCAAAGTGAGTGGTTTTAAGTCTCTTTGATGTAACAATATGTCAACTCAAATCATTGTTGTGAGTTGCATAATGCTAACAAGGATGATAAATAATAGCCTCCCACTACCTCACCAAGAGTTTGTGGGTTTGTTTCTTCTACCAGCGATATAGCGAGGGACGATGCAAATTATTTAGTTATTGATCTAATGGTGACCACTAGTTAGTGAAGATCAATGACATTGGTTTAAAGAAGGTTCATCCAATGGAAAAAATTTAAATGATATTTCGATGAATGAGGAATGCTAGATCATGGCATGAAGAGATAGGATCGGTGACCTAGATTCATATGTGAAGATATCAAACAACTAAGTCTATGTAATCATGGTATTGACTGGTAGCTAACATAAAGGAAATAATTAATTGGTCCAACTCCACCTATGACCAATGTTGGTAAATATTTTATCTGTATGTCAGTGGAATAGAATGTCATATTGAGGAAGATCAAGATAAGATTGATGAATAGAAGAATATATTAAAATCCACAACTGACCTTAAGGTCTTAGACTAAGCCACATTTATAAAATACACTGTAACAAAATTTAATGTAGTAAGGCTCAATGTAGAGGAATGGAAATATCTAGTAAACCTATCAGATATCTTAATAATGAGTTGGAAAGTGGTACAAGGCTCAATATGTACTACTAGATTGCTATTGAAGATAGCAAGTGTGGTAAACCCTAATGAAGTATTCTAGTTGATCTAATTTTGTGTGAGAATCTCATTGTAGATCAGTGAATTCAAACAAAAATATGACAATCAAGAAATTTGTTAGTGTGGAGTGGTTGTTGAAGGAGAGAGTGTGAGAGAATAGTCTATAGTAATAGAGAATGCATAATATAATTATGTATTGTAGAGTATGCAGTAGAAGAAGAGTGATGAGAGAGTAGTGCAACAGACAAAGTCTGCACATTATGAATGAGTAGAACCCAAAAAACCAAAGATTCAGATCTAGATTAATATTCAGAGAGTAGAA
>VDFB02000008.1:325009124-325029745 GCA_007258455.2 Sequoia sempervirens | reverse complement strand
AAAACTAAAACATGAAAGTATATTCCATGAACGATGTGAATCACAACTAAAATTTGAAAGTGCATGCCATGAACCATGCGAATTTCTATGTGAACCAACTGTAAACATCATGTGCCACAAAGATCATATAGATGTGTCACAAAAAAGTATTTTTGTCATCAAGGACAAACAATCATAATAAACAACTAAAATCCAACAAAGAGCATATATCTGTAAATGTTATAAAGTTTCTCAAATATTGCAACAATGTCATGAAATGTTGAAATACTATTCCAGAGGGTTTTTATAGCATATAGAGGTGAAATAGACAGTAGATTCAATATGGGTTTTATGAGAGCTTCTCAAAAATATAAGTTGCAGGTCCAAAGGTTAAAGGATGAGCTTAGAATGGAATTATTTTTTCTCTTGAATGAGGTTTAGGGTTTATCAGTTAAATCCTAGATTGACAGTCATGGTGATTAATCAGCATTTCTATTTTGATGTTGACTATATATTGATGGTTGTAGGGAACATAAGTTACAACTTATGTCCTTTAAGTCATGGGGAACCAACCCCTTCATTTAGCTATTACTGACTTGTCAAATATTCAGCTACTGTAATATTTCCTATGTCGCAAATGAAATATTTCTCTATTTGTTCATATTGAGGAGCAAAAACCATATCGGTAGGAGATGTTTTAGAGTCCCTTCAATTTAAATGGTGTCAAAATGATCAATGGTCATGATCTTGGCCTTAAGATTGTATGGTGATAGAGGCTGGAAGATGGATTGGGGAGAGATATCAGTATTAACCAGACCAAAATGTTAGTCCCTTCAATCAAATGTTGTTCACGGTGGGACTAGATGAAGGATGAAGCTATAGAAGAATATGGGATGTAGAATATTGTGTGGTGATGATGTAGATGACACATGGTGAGAACCGATGAGTTCACTAATATTTTTTGGGCTAGCAATACAGGAGAAATGGTGCATATTCGAAGGCACCTCATTAGGGAGACAAATACATATCGGTAGGACCAAAATGATAGTCCCTTTGACACAATGAAATTTAGGTGATGACCCTAGTGGGACCTAAGAGGGAGGTGTCGATGGTGAATTGTGACATGTGAGGACAAGTGGCAACATGAGACTGATTGACATGTCATGTCACATAGGTGTTGTTTGTTTCATAGTACTGACAAGGATGACATATGGCCAGTGGGGACCATCCACTCAATAGAATCCAATAGTCCATGATGTCAATATTTCTAGATGGTGATAAATGATTGGAAGCAATGTATATAGAAGATCAATGTTGTAGATCAAACTAAATTTGATCAAAAATGGTGATCGAAGAGACCTCCAATTATCAAAGTGAGTGGTTTTAAGTCTCTTTGATGTAACAATATGTCAACTCAAATCATTGTTGTGAGTTGCATAATGCTAACAAGGATGATAAATAATAGCCTCCCACTACCTCACCAAGAGTTTGTGGGTTTGTTTCTTCTACCAGCGATATAGCGAGGGACGATGCAAATTATTTAGTTATTGATCTAATGGTGACCACTAGTTAGTGAAGATCAATGACATTGGTTTAAAGAAGGTTCATCCAATGGAAAAAATTTAAATGATATTTCGATGAATGAGGAATGCTAGATCATGGCATGAAGAGATAGGATCGGTGACCTAGATTCATATGTGAAGATATCAAACAACTAAGTCTATGTAATCATGGTATTGACTGGTAGCTAACATAAAGGAAATAATTAATTGGTCCAACTCCACCTATGACCAATGTTGGTAAATATTTTATCTGTATGTCAGTGGAATAGAATGTCATATTGAGGAAGATCAAGATAAGATTGATGAATAGAAGAATATATTAAAATCCACAACTGACCTTAAGGTCTTAGACTAAGCCACATTTATAAAATACACTGTAACAAAATTTAATGTAGTAAGGCTCAATGTAGAGGAATGGAAATATCTAGTAAACCTATCAGATATCTTAATAATGAGTTGGAAAGTGGTACAAGGCTCAATATGTACTACTAGATTGCTATTGAAGATAGCAAGTGTGGTAAACCCTAATGAAGTATTCTAGTTGATCTAATTTTGTGTGAGAATCTCATTGTAGATCAGTGAATTCAAACAAAAATATGACAATCAAGAAATTTGTTAGTGTGGAGTGGTTGTTGAAGGAGAGAGTGTGAGAGAATAGTCTATAGTAATAGAGAATGCATAATATAATTATGTATTGTAGAGTATGCAGTAGAAGAAGAGTGATGAGAGAGTAGTGCAACAGACAAAGTCTGCACATTATGAATGAGTAGAACCCAAAAAACCAAAGATTCAGATCTAGATTAATATTCAGAGAGTAGAACAACAGAATGTTCTAAGTGTAGAACTAATTAAATAGAGAGGTGCAGTGTAGCAAGATAGAAGTGTGAATGTTCAAAATGAAGAGGAGAAAGGGAAAGTGCAAAGTAGAGAAAGAAGAGAAGAGAAGAGCAAAGGTATGTGCTTTGAGATTGTAGCATCAACAATAGATAGTGACTTGTAGAGAATGCAATAAAGTATTGTCTAAAGGGAAAGATATGTTACACTTCATGTCCAATCAAGGAGTGTAATGCCTCTGTAAATTCCAAAGGCATGAATTTTGTTAAGATGGCAGTGTTCCATGCAAATGTTCATGCACCACACTAGCATCCTAGATAGAATATTCCCCACTAACATGAAAACAAGTTGCCAAGTGGATGGAAAATGGATGAATAGAATGGAATTACATTATCAAACTTAATCCTCTAAGGTAGGAGGTATGTAAATATGGAATTTGCAAGGGCTAGAAATTTTTTCCATTACGTTTTAGTCCCACTTTAGTGATCATATGTTCTAGCGAATGTGGGTATGTGCAGGATTATGATGGACCAAAAAGTGGTGATATGATGGGTATGTGGCTAATGAATTTTTTAAACCCAAAATTGAAGAAATGAAAAAGGTTTTTAAAGAATAATATTTGCATTCTATCAATATAAATTATTCTTTACTTTGAATTTAATAAATAATTATAATTGATTTTCTAAAAAGACTAAAGTCTTAATTGATAGGCTAATTGAAAAAAATCTATAGCTTTCAAATGGTATCCCATTTTTTGGATCTGAAACATGTGTCACATTCTATGCTTCACATACTATAGTATTAAAAAAATGATTTTCATGAAGTTTTGAGCATGTTAAGGTGGTCAGACATATGAGTTTTTATATTTTTTAAAATTTGTAAGAAAAAAATCATAATTAATTATTTACTTGGAAAAAAATTACAAAAAAATATGTATCACGTTAGGACATGAGTCCTCTACTTATATCTAAAATATTATAAAAAAATAGTATCATTTTATTGTGGTTAGGATGGTCAGACAAACACCTAATTCTTATTTTTTCCCTTAAAATTTAAGTACTAGTACATTGATATTTCTAATTTTTACCGAATAGTTTTTTTTTTAAAATAAATCTAGTAATTTAGAAACTACATTCAATTTGCTATAGATTCTATTCTTACATATTTTTGAAATAATATAGATAAATTATTTAAATTTTTATGTCAAGTTTCCCAACTTTGATCTTTCTAAATTTTTTGCCACTTAAGGGCCTATTTTTTCCATGATGATCTTGCACATACCCATGCGAGGTAAATTATATCAAAATGATTTAAAGAATGTATAGCTGAGCCATCAAGGAAGTAGACCACAATCTAACACACTCAAATACATAGGAAGAAGAGATGGCTCCATAGGAACTCGGTCTTGAGGAGAGTTGAAAAAATGCATCGTAGGCTCTTAGACCCATGGAAAATGAATGAAAGGCTCTACAGGTGATCAGTCCTACAAAGGAGGCACCATAGGTGCTCAGTCTTAAGGGAGGCTAGATGTGAAAGGCTCCATAAATTCTAATAGGCCCTTATAGGTGCTTGGTCTTTCAAGGAAAGATCGAGGTGCTTGGTCCTCCAAACTTTATTGAAAAAAAAGCTCACAAGTGCTTACTCTTGCAAAAAAACAAGTTAATTTGTAGAAAAAACATGTTAGAAAAAAGTCACACAAGAAAATAGATAGTCATACAGATAGTCAACAATTGAAGGAGAATCTTTCAAAGGGGTCCCTTAGGAACCCTTCAAAAGAAAGGAGTCCACTCAAGGGAATTTTTGTTCAAAAGATGATTATATTTTTTAGAAATGATTCTAGTATCAAGAAATCATTCTAAAAGGTCTCTTTCATCAAGGAGTTCAAAAGAAATAATACACCCTCACAAAGGAAATCTTTCAAACTTCTTTATTAGAAAAAGTACTCCCCTCTCAAAAGGAAATTTTTTAGATTCTTTCTTTACAAATCCATTTCAAAAGAGAAATTCTGCTATAGGTCATTGTTGAAAAATCCAATTGTTTGAAAAAAAATAAGGGATTTTCAATAAGGGATTCATTGGCCATCCAATAAACCTTTTTAAAATTCAAAGCAATATGATAGCCCCCTCTTAGGATGGTGCATGTTGAACACAAAAGAACGTTACATCCTAAGGAGAGAGAATAAAGTGATGTTGTGGCTTGCAATGCATGATAGGATGTAAGTGTGGAAATATTGTCACACATGTGAGGGACATCACATATGCACCACAACATCATGAAGCAAACAAAGCAAAGAGAAAGATGAAAAGTAAACATAAGAAGAGATGAAAAAATCAAGAGATATGGGATCTAATAATTTGGGGTCAAAACTACTCATAGATAGAGATAGATAGATATAATTATAATAATATATATGAATTATCATCAATCCCCTACTATATCAGATCATCAAGGAGGGTATGTGAAAACAAAATAAAAATAAAAAATTGGGTCAACATGGAAGGGAGGCCTAAATGCCCCTAACACTTTGCATCATCCCTAATTGTCAAAAATCAAGGTACAATAAATAGAAGAATGATTTAACAAATAGAAGAAGTTTACAACACAAAACACTCCTATATTCGAGCACCTACAAGGGTGACAAGGGTCCTCTAGGAACACATAAAACAAACATGGGGAAAACATAACATACACAAATCTAATCTATAGATAAAGAAGAGATGATCTCCTAGTCCTCATCAACCAATAGGTCGTCATTCTCTCAATCTAGATCATTTTAAGGCGAGGATGAATGAGCTTGCAAGATTAGGATAGAAAGGGGAGTACCTTCTGACTCTCCTTCAACAATAGCTAAGGAAGAGGGCCCCTTGAGGCCATTTTCACTCAACTCCTATGAGGTAAATGTCATTGATTTTGTAAAAATTGCCAATAGAGCCAGGAAACTATCCATCGAGTTGAACATACACTTGATGGGAGTCCCACGTGTCAACTGAGTGGGCATAGAAGGAGGCATCTGAGATGCACTACCAACCTCACTGAAAGACTCGAGGGAAGCGAGAAACTTGAGGGATGTCGAGGCTGTGTCTACCACTACGATGGCACAAGCCAAAGAAGAACCAAATTTCAAAGAAGGTGATCCCTTATTTCGACCTCCATTCAAAGTAGTGTCATCCTCCAACTTGTGCTTCATTGGAGGGTGTGGAGCCCCCACACAAGAAGTGGAATGTGGGGAAGCAAAAGAAAAATTCATAGTAGATACCACCGATGTGTTTGGCATATCCACGGGCTTAGGGAAGGGTAGGATTTCCAGAAGAGACATCAAAATAGGAGGCCCTACAGAAGGAGCGA
Organism: Sequoia sempervirens; assembly: GCA_007258455.2. NCBI lineage: Eukaryota > Viridiplantae > Streptophyta > Pinopsida > Cupressales > Cupressaceae > Sequoia > Sequoia sempervirens. The sequence goes on along the minus strand of VDFB02000008.1, from coordinate 325,024,025 downwards.
TGAACACCTAGACCCTTTTTAGGTGAGGTTCATCAGTTCTAGCTGGAGGGAGAAAAATCAAGATCGAGCCAATGGGAACTAAAATAGAATGGGTAGAACAATAAGGCACAACAAGAGAAACCAAAAATAGGAGCTTCTAGATTCCTTTCCACCTTTTATAAGGTAACCTAATCAACAACAAGAGCCTTCCTTTGATGGTTATGCTCATGCACAAGGTGGTTTCTTTAGGTTTGAGAGCTAGAAGCTATATCTTGGGGAGGATAAATGATAGGGATAGGGTTGAATTGAGACAATCACAATCTCAATGCTCTGGGTCTCACCTCTAATAACCCCTTGGTGTCACTTCATCCACCATTCAACCTATAGGTCCTCTGCTATTTTAGGTACCCCTAGTTCATTGCCAACCCTGTTATCATCTCTAATTTTCTGCTACCAAGCAATTCTTGGTGCTTTTCCTCACATTCACCAACTAGCCCTTAATCAGCTTAAAGACCAGTTAACCTCCAAATTCTTCCTAACCTCACTTCAGGGGTCTGCATAGGTTTTCAAAGCTTCAAAATAGTCTAGGGAAGGTTCCTGTCCAAGTACAGATCTTCTTACTTCTATCATTTTCATTAAACCCTAGTTTAGGGTTTGGGAAGGGCTACTAGGTTTGAGCCCCTTTTAGGCCTCCTCACACAATACAATTGCTTATCACTCCTCTCCCTCATCTAATTAGGCCAAACTTTCTTTTGTCACCCTAGCTCAAATTTGGAGCACTTCAAGATTTTCTTGGTTTTGGACCATTCTTCTATCCGTACACAGGTGTACCCTGTTCTTGCAAGAACTAGGGTTTTCTTTGCTTCTTTACTTGTAATGTTCAGTTTGTTCCAACCTCCAAAAGAACAAACAAAGACTGCATTCTTTACCACCATTGTGAAGGCCCTACAACCACTGCACACATTTGTTTAATGAAGGTACAAAACCCCTGCAACATAGGAACTAGCTCTGCACTGTCTTTCCCTAACCAGGTGTTAACCAAATCACCTAGGGAAAGCTTGTTAGCATGCTACCAACACTCTTAAAGACTTATTTATTTACATAATGTACAAGGAGGGAGTCTATCCTTGTTTCCTTTGAACCCATACTGTTTGGTATGGTCAGAAAACAAGCTAGAACTCCATTTTTCTAGACTTTACCAATTAAAACAGCAAAATAGAAAAACACAGTATATACACAATAGAAGAAAATGATGGAGAAACTAACTAAAATGGCACAAGAGATGTTTAAAAAGGTTTCACTACATGCTATTCAAATCAACAAAGCTTTCCTCAATACATTTCTTGTAGCTATCACACGCAAGAAACAAAAAAATCATAAATTTCACAACAAAAATCACTATTCTTTAATTGTTTCCTAAAAACTACCAACATTCAAAACTTCTAACCTCTTCAAAAGGTTGAGAGATCCCTTTTACAATGCCAAGAAACAGTTAGGTTTTCTCCCTCGAGCTCAAAACGACCAAAACATTTGGTGTTAGAAAACAAAATGTGTTTTACAATCTTAGACTCAAGCTTAGAAAACAACCCCTCAAAAGATTGTAAAACTTATTCAACTTCTCACTAAGAAAAAAAAGGTCCTCAAACACAATCTAGATGGTGTCAAAGACCTTTCCCAACAAAATAAAATTGATTTTAAAACAAAACTTCAAAATCTACTTGCACTTTGGCAGGTGCTCCTGCACCAATAAAGAAGCTCTTGTTCTTCCATGGGAGTGTCCATCACAACTGTTGCCATCAGAGTGAGTTGCTCCTAGATAGAAACAAGAGGAAGAGATGTAGGGACTAAGAGAAAAATTGGTGGAGAAGCAAACTCAAGCACCTCGACAATGGGCCTCCTCCCATTTTCCACCTTATGGGTAAGAGTAGTAGGAGGCCCTCACGATGGATATATAGAGGCAACTCCATGAGTACACTTCCCCTTACCATATATGATGGGCCAAGGCACCATTGGAATGACAAGAAGGTCCAACACCTAACGCTTGGCCTTCCACCAAGAGAGAACCATCAAAATCCCCATGAGATGCATGGAGGTGGAAACCAAAGATGCCATGAAAGATCAAGAGGTGGAAGTATATGGAACAATAGAAGAAGAGGAAGGCTCCTAAGCATGAGTAGGCTTCCCCTTTCCCTTTTGTGAGGAAATGTTAGCCTGCTACTACACTATGGGGTGGGTCATTTTTGGCTACACCTTTCTCCTAGCTTTATAATTAACATAATTTTGATAAAGCAAGTCTATTCTTGGATGATGTGGACCTACTGGGGTGGGCCAAAAATGATATAGCAAATAATCCTCATGCAACATCATTAGCTGATATCCAATGTTGTGCACAACATCACTACACCATCATTAGAGAATTTTAGACACTTATGGATACCAAAAGTGACTCTTTTCATGGAATCTAGCAATGGGATGCCTAGCATCACTCTAAACAAGTAATATTCAAGAATTATGTTAAAGGTAGCATTCATAGCTCTAGGTCCCACTAGGATAAAAAGAGTTATAGAACCATAAGGAGTGAGAGAGACCATTATCGGTATGCATTATGGTTTCCATTTTTTCATACTCCTCCCTTTGTAGAGAGTTCAGAAAAAGAGTCTCCATCATAATAATGTTCATATGACTTACAAGATCTATAAGGACTCATGTCACAATGTTTTTGTTGATGCGAGCAAGAGCTTATAGAGGAGAGGGCTTCTTATTCATGGGTACATCCTAAGATGTAAAAGTTATGTTTGGTGAACTATTCATAGGTTTAGGGGAAGGAATGTGAGTAAATGAAATAATATTTACATACTCTGAAGCCTTGGCAGAAGCACCAAAAGGGTCAATGATCAAATTTGTAGAGTGAGATGGAAATAGGTCTGTATAAATCTATACTTCACTATTTTCCTTAGCCATACACTTGTTTGTATTCTACTTTTTACCATCAAGGTCAATGTTACCATCGTCGATGCAATCATGTATCTCATGATGCAAGAGAATATAATGTTTATTATCATGCCTATGGATGTGATGGTATTGACATAATGCATTTTCATCTTACTAATCAGTGTAAGGTTCTCTAAGAGGTCAAAGATCTTCCAAGGTTATAACCTTATCCTTTAACAATTTCTTCAAAATAAAATAATAATATTTAGACAACATTGTGAACTATGTATTGCACTTGAGTATTTTGTCACTAGATGTGGCAACTACATTCACAACAAATTTTTATTCACCTAAAATCAACACTATAGACCTTCTGTCTACATGGGAGCATGAGAAAGATGCCTCGAATTGAATGATCATCTACTGATATTCCCACAATATTTTGCATAGATGCATGAAAGAAGGATACTTTATTGAGGAAAACTTCTCTTGCAAAGGACTCTGTAGGTTGCCGATGAACATGTTATGCACATCTGAGTTAGGTAGTGGGTAAGAAATTTTTCAAAAGAGTGTTTGATATCAAGCAATGAAATCAGCAATATTTTCGTGTTGGGTATGTGCATGATCATGATTGGCCAAAAAGCGGCAATATTATGGGTATGTGTAGGGTATGTGGCTGATGACCTTTCTTTTACCCAAAATTGATGAAATGAAAAGGGTTTTTAAAGGATATTCTCAACATTCCACCAATATAAATTATGCTTTACTTTGAATTTAATAAACAATTATTATTCATTTTCTATTTGAATTATGACTAAAGTCCTGATTGATAGGTTGATTGAAAAACATCTATAGCTTTCAAATGGTATCACATTTTTTGAATCCGAAACATGTGTCACATTCTATGCTTCACATGCTATAAGATTAAAAAAAAAAATCATAAAGTTTTGACCAAGATAAGGTGGTCAGACATACAAGTTTTTATATTTTTTTAAAGTTGTACTAAAAAATTCATAATTAATTATTTACTTGGAAAAAAATTACAAAATAATATGCATCACATTAGGATATGAGTCCTCTACTTATATCTAAAATCATATAAAAAAGAATTATCATTTTATTGTGGTTAGGGTGGTCAGACAGACACCTAATTCTTACTTTTTCCCTGAAATTTAAGTACTACTAAATTGAAATTTCAAATTTTCACCATATATATATATATATAAAATAAACTAGTAGTTTAGAAACTACATTCAATTTTCTACAGATTCTATTCTTACATATTTTTGAAATAATACAGATAACTTATTCAAATTTTTACGTCAAGTTGCCTAACTCTAATTTTTTTGAATTTTTTCCCACTTAAGGGCCTATTTTTTCCATGATGATCCTGCACATACCCTGTTCTCCTCGCTTACATTAGACAAGGTCCAAAAAGGAAATTTTTGGCCCTTGATGTTAGCCTCAAAATACAAGAGAAAATAATTAACAAGATTGAACGAGAATATGGAGTTGTAAGGTGAGGAACAATGCCACTCTAGTGTTGTGTCCTTGAGAGATCGAGGAAATAATTTAGCCATCAAGGAATCATGGTGAAAGAATTATGTGCACATCACATTGAATGCTAACACATCTGTTTGTGAATCTCCTTTACCATTGTACTTCTCAAATTTAGGAATCTCCATCCCTTGGGGTATGGGAGAAGTTAGAATTTCCACTGAGAAAGGACTATGTTGAAAGAAATGCTGGAAGATGGGTTGGGTAGAGGCTTTGGATAGACTTTCCAATTTATTCTACATATGACCCATATTTTATAGCAAAGCATTTAGAACAAGGTTGGATGATGAAATAGTACAAATAGATCCATTGTCAAAACCACCTCCAGAGCCATTGTTGTGACCACCAAACATACCAGACACACCTACCCCCATTTCTCTAGACATTCCATTGTCAAAACTAGCAATGCCCATAGGAAGGACGTTGAATCCCAGGGATATTCTGCTTTCTTTTATATTAGGTGGTAGTTCAAGAGAAAAGACATTGAAAAAGGGGATTTTTTCAGCCATGCATACCGATGTCACGAGAATCGAGATTCCAATTTGTATCTCCTAGGAATCAAGTACAAATCCTCGGGTAACACCCAACCTAGTGTTGTATGATGGGACATATGCTTCTGATAATTTTTTAAGACCATAGAGAAACTCTATGCATGTATAATCATTTTCTAGCATATATCTTATTTTATTAGTAATTCTAGTTGCTATATCTATGCTTCTATCCTTCCCCAAATGATTCCCAAGACCTAAAAGCCTCCTATCCAAAGGAAGGAGGTGATCTATGGGAATAGTGATAGCTTCATCCTCATTTAGAGGTGGGGATGTAGGGGAAACAGGAGGAGTGTGAATGTGAGTGGTTTCATTGAAGAAACTTGTCTCAGCCCCTTACACCATCTCCTAAGAAGTGTAACTAGTAGTGACCCTTAAAGATTCCATTTCTAAGTGTTGATGTCACATGCTCCTTCTAACAATGTATCTGAAAGTTATAGAATAAGTTGTGAAGCTCATAAAGTGTCACAACACAAAATCCTACTACCTACACAAGACACATGAGAGAAGGAATCCCGACACAAAGAAATAAATATTACAAGGTTCATATTAGGTTCACCATAATGTAGAGGGGGGCCGATTGCTCAGGGTCCTAGGTCATGGGAGGGTCTATCAAAATAGGTTACCTTAATCTATCTAAAGTTAATGGAGTTTTTTTGGGAGAGTCTAAGGTTTAGAGATTGAAAGGAAGAGAAACGAAGCTGCTACTTTCCTTATACAAGCTTGAATGTTTTAGGAGGTTAGTTGAGAAGTTTCTAGAGTTTGGATTGTGACTTTGGTAGTACATTTCCAAAGGACTATAGTGCGGGACATGGATGATAGCATGACATGCTGGCATCTCATTGGGGCACTTGTATCTATACATATAGAAAGTGTAAAGTAGAGAAAAAGCTAAGCAAAACCTATTAATGACCTAAAGGATGCAATTTGATGGAATAACATAAATAGAAAGGAATATAATGATAGTTTAATAAGAATAATATAGGTAAGTGCACGAAGATGGTTCCCAAAAAGGGGGCTTAAGTGGCCACTTTTTTTCTAAAATCAAGAAATGCTAACCTTGGACATGAAATTGAGGATAGTTACACTCAAAATTTTGAGATGGAACAAAAACAAGGATCAAAGTGCTTTGAGTCTACTTTCTAAACTACTAATTTATTTTGAAAATGGTTGAGATCAAGGGGTTCAACAAAGGGATGTACACAAATTGGTGTTGTTTTTGTAAGAAAAACATAACATAGCAACTCTTGTATGACCTAAGCATGGTGACATTTTTTTCAGTATTTTTAAAATCTCTACAGTCAAAAGTTAACTAACAGTATCTAGTTGATGCACGATTTATTTGATAATTTTTTAATGAATATTTGATTTTTTACTAATTTTCTAAGTGGGCACTTCCCAAAAAGTAGAATTTTGGCCATGCTCCCCCTACAAATTTTGGAAAGTAATAGATTTTTTAAAATTTAATATTTTTTAAAATTTGTAGAATGGAGTCTAGTCTCTAAAAATGTAATTTTTTTGAAATTTCGAAGAACGATTAATTTATAACGAAAAAAATCAAACACTACTTTTTGACAAAAAAAGACATACAAAAAAATGAGATTATGGATGAAAGGCCTAACATTGTCAGAAAGTGAAAAAAATTATATCGTTGGAAAGCTAAGAGAGAACTTAACATTACCCATGTGTTCGATTTTGTCAATATTGAACCAAATGCAATCCTAATGGTGAGCATGAACCTGATTATGTGAACAAATGTAGAATTTGCAAAAAACACGTCTCTAGTCATTGGGAATTCCCTCCAAGCCTTTGAGTTGGTATTCGAAAGAAAATAACAAAGCTAAGTCTGGGGGATTCCCAAAGACAAATATGGCGCACTCACGTTATTTATTCCTTTAGTTAAATGTCAGCTTTTTTAATGTTTGTTCATATGTTTGTATGTATATGTATGTTGGTGTTTCATGTATGTATGTATGTATGCCTATATGTATGTATTTATGCTTATGGGAGAGAGGGAAAGAGAGGGTGGGAGTGGGAGAGAGTGTGGGAGGGTGGGAGAGTGTGAGAGATGGTGAGAGAGTGGGAGAGGGTGGTAGAGAGTGGGAGAGAGAGTGGGAGAGAGTGGGAAAGAGTGTGGGAGAGTGGGAGATACGGTGGAGGGGAGGAAGGAGAGAGTCGAAGACAGTGGGAGAGAGTTGGAGAGTATGGGAGAGGGTGGGAGAGGGTGGTTGATAGTGAGAGAGTGGGAGAGGGTTTAGGGTGTGAGTGTTAGAAATGTATGCCTCAATCAATACAGGCTGAAACTTCAACTGGAGCAAAGTCGGTATGACATATATCATGTCTGGCCGACTAGCAGCTTTGATACATTCTATTTTGTAAAAGTTGTTGTGACCTAGTTTATGTCTTGTCGAATGCTTTCACTATGGTGTCTATCACTATGACATAGAGTAGTCGTTGTGACCTCTCATCACGTGGAGTTCTTTGGCCGACATGCCATTCAATCGTTAATCGGGGAGACTCCTAGCGAACATGGGTTTTGGGATAACCTTTAGCAGCTCGGTGAGAAGTCCCAGTGAATAGTTAAAGTCTCACCGACGGGAATGTACTTGGGTTCATTGGAGTAACATGTTTGTTGCATTATGAAGTCTTAATGAATAGCCAATGTCTCACTGACATGAATACATATGATTTCTTCATGTAACATAAAGATCTTGGTGTGATGTCTTAGTGATAGATGAAAGTCACGCCGACGGGGACACATCAAAACGTTCATTGGTGATAATGTTAAGTCTTGCCGACTATCCTATGGTGCTCGGTACAACTTAAATCTTTGAAGTAGCTTTGAACCCACGGTATGATGTCTCAGAGAAAGTTGATTGTTTGGCTGATGAGAAAACTTAAGTCTATGTGACTTGCAGAGCTTCGATATAGCGTCTTACCAAAAAGCGATAGTCACACTAAATGTAAAACACACGACAACATGACTCAAAGACTTCGATATGAGGTCTTGGCAAGATCGGTATGTCTTTCCGACTATCCTTTGGAGCTCGATATGACAAATGACTTCGGTATGACCTTTGGTGACTCGCCATGAGGTTCTGGAGAAAGCGATACTCTTGCTGAATGGTAATGTCTTATCCATGAGACTTTGGGACCTCGTTGTGATCTCCTGGCAATAGCGATAGGTCTCGCCGACTGCTTGGTGCTTCACTGTAACTCAAGAAGACTTGTTGAGATGTTTTGGTGAGAGCGATAGTCTTGCCGAAAGGAATGCTGAAGCCGATACATGTAAGCTTGACGAAACATCTTGGTGAGTATGGTAACTCTTGGTGATGTCGATATGAAGTCTATGTGGCATCAATGAGACACTGTTAGTGTCTCACTGAGATGCCAACAAATTTTGTTTCTTCTGACCAAGCGATGACTATCTACGTGGCTGGTATTCGGCCAATCGGAGGAGTCAAATTGGAACTGTTGGGAGTATGTTCATTGTGATAGTTCATTGAGGAAGCTTGATAGCCAGTAATGATATACTCTATGATTACAGATTGTAATCGGTTGGGTTGAATCGATAGATTGTTGTGTGACTGTATCAGTGTATGAATTATATTCTATGGACTATAACAAAAAGGTTCCTGTACAATATTGTTAATGGTGAATGCTGCTATAAATAGACACTAGAAAGATAAGTCTGTCATTTGTATGTAATCTCAATTACTGTAATACAAAGTGATTTCTCTTGGTGTGGTGGGTTTTTCTCCTGTAAGGGTTTTCCCACGTATATCTGGTGTTCTTGTGTGATTTTCAAAACTTTTTTTCTATTATCTATTTCATAGTGCATCTTAATTGGACTGTAATTGTAAAATTTAAAAGTACATCTACATTCTTTCCTGAGGTATTAACGTTAGGAGAATTGTTTCTGTATCTGATTTTCCTTACAAGTGGTATTAGAGCCTGGCTAGTTGTGTTATCCTTGGGGGTACATTGGGTTTTTTGTGTCAATTTTGTTTAGTGGGAGTCTTGTAGAGATTGTTATTTCTAATTATAGATTAAGATGTCTAGTTCATCAGGAAAGATTGAAATAGAGAAATTCAATGGCAGTAACTTTGAGTTGTGGAAACTCAAGATGGAGGATCTCTTAGTTGATCGAGATCTTTGGATTGCTGTGTCTAGAACTAAACCTAAAGGCATGAAGCAAGAGGAATGGGACCTTGTAGATACAAAGTCTAAGGGGTTGATAAGGCTCTGTTTGGCATACTCAGTTTTTCTCAATGTGCATGAAGAGAAGACTACCTCTTCATTGTGGAAGAAACTGGCATCTATTTATCAGGGGAAATCTTTGGTAAATAAGTTGTTTCTGAGGAAGAAGTTTTACTCTTTGAGAATGCAGGAAGGAGTATATGTAGCTGATCATTTGAATGCATTTAACATGCTACTTGCACAATTAACATATGTTGGTGTAAAGAATAAAGAAGAGGATCATTGTATGGTACTGTTGTGTTCTTTGCCAGACTCTTGGGATCATCTGGTGATGGCTATTGGGAGTACAACATCCAGTTTCAAGATGGAAGATGTTGGTTCTTTGCTGTCAGAAGAGATAAGAAGGAAATATTATAACATGGCAAAGGAAGCTCTTACTGTTAGAGGAAGATCAAAAGACAGAGGCAAGAAGGACAAGAAGTCCAAGTCAAAATCAAAAGGGAGATCAAAGTCTCCTGGCAAGAAGTCCAAGGTGAAGTACTGGAACTATGGGCAACCTAGTCATGTCCGAAAGGATTGTAAAGAGGAGGAGAAGAAGAAGTATTCTTCTGACAATGACTCTTCTCATAGTGATGTATACTCCTTTATTGTAGCCTTGGCTACTCAGGCATCAGATGATGTCTGGCTGATTGATTTTGGAGTATCTTTCCACATGAGATCTCATAGAGAATGGTTCACAAAGTATGAAGAATACGATGGTGGAAAGGTGTACTTGGCAAGTGATTCAACTTTGGAAATTGTTGGTTGTGGAAGAGTCATAATCCAATTCCCTGATGGCAGAGTAAAGGGGATCAATGATGTTATGCATATACCAGGTCTGGCTCAAAATCTACTTTCTGTCAATAAGCTGAATGATACAGGAGTACAAGTCTTGTTTTCTGGAAGTGGTTGCAAGATGACTAGAGGTTCAATGGTGTTGGCTAGAGGTGCTCAAATTGGTACCCTGTACAAGCTGGATGCACAAGCTATTTAATGTAATAGTGTCTCTTTGAAGTCACTAAAAGTTGCTCATGAAGGTAAAGAGGGAAATATCCCTAATTATGTAAACTCTACGAAAGTAAAACTTCTTGCAAAGAAGACTATGCTTTGGCATCATAGGTTAGGCCACATAGGAGAAAAATGTTTTAAAACCTTGAAGAATAAAAACTTGGTTGAGGGGCTTGAAGAATATAATCTTGAATTTGAATTCTGTGAACATTGCATATATGGAAAGCAGCACCATGTTTCTTTTTATTCCATTCCTCATAAATCTTCTGGTTTGCTAGATTATATTCATTCAGATGTGTTTGGTCCAATGAATTTTATTTCATTGTCTAAATCAAGATACTATGTGTCGTTCATTGATGATTATTCAAGAAGAGCATTTGTTTATTTTCTAAAAAGTAAATCAGAAGTGTTCAGTCGATTTAAGGAGTTTACAAATCTTGTTGAAAATCAGACTGGTAGAAAAATAAAATGCTTGAGGACTAATAATGGTGGTGAATTCAGTTCTGATGAATTTGAAGATACTATAAAGACCATGGAATCAAAAGAAACAAGACTACACCTTATACTCCACAGTAGAATGGAGTTGCAGAAAGGTTCAATAGGACAGTGATGGAGAGAGCACAAAGTATGCTTAGTAGTGCTAGCTTGGAGGAGAAGTTCTGGATTGAGGCTACTGCTACTGCATGTTACTTGATTAATCAATCTCTTAATTTTGTTCTTGCTGAGAAAACACCAATGGAAGTGTGGTCTGGTAAGAAGCCCTCTCTTAGACATATTAGAGTTTTTGGCTGTGAGGGATATGCATATGTGCCAGATGTGAAAACTAAATTGGAGAACAAGGTTGTCAAGTGTATTTTTATTGGCTATAGTGCTGTCATAAAGGGATACAAGCTTTGGAATCCTGATACGGAGAAGGTTATATATAGCAGAAGTGTAATCTTTCATGAGCTGAAATCTTCCACCTTGGATCTGCAGTCAGAGACAAAGTCAGAAAACAATAAGGATGTAGCAGCAATTCCTCCTGCACCAGAGAAAGAGGAATTGAAGATTCAAAATGTACCTGAAACTGAGAAGAGCTCAAGCAGTTCTAAAAGTTCTAAAGAAGAAGAAGAACCTCAGCCTCAGCCAGTGAGGAGGTCAACCCGAGAAAGGAAACAACTAGATAGGTATGGGTTCTCATTGATTGATTCTACTTGTGACTATGCTTTAATTTCTAGCACTGATGAGCCTAGGACTGTAAAGGAGGCATTTAAAATTTCTGATTCAGAATCTTGTTTAGAAGCCATGAATGAAGAAATGGCATCATTAGATAAGAATAAAAATTGGAGTTTCGTGCCCTTGCCTAAAGGCAGAAAAGTTGTTGGCTACAAATGGGTATTAAAAAAGAAGATAGGTCTGGATGGCAGTGTGGAAAAGTACAAGGCAAGATTGGTTGCAAAGGGTTATTCAGGTAGAGGGAATTAACTATGAGGAAATATTTTCTCCTGTAGCTAAGCTGACATCTATCACATTTCTTTTGTCACTTGTAGAATCATATGACTTACCAGTTGAACAGATGGATGTGAAGACAACATTTCTTCATGGTGATCTTGAAGAAGAAATCTATATGTCCCAGCCTGAGCGCTTTGTTGAAAAATGTAAAGAAAAATTGGTATGCAAATTAAAGAAGTCTCTGTATGGGTTAAAGTAGTCACCTACAATGTAGTACCAAAAATTTGATAATTATGTATTATCTTGTGGCTTTGTGAGATCAAAATCTGATCACTGTGTATATTATAAAGCTGAAAGTGATCAAGAGCTTGTTATTGCTCTCTATGTTGATGATATGTTATTCATAGGCAATAGTAAGCTAATTATTTCTGATCTTAAGTCTCAGTTGTCTGCTAAGTTCAAAATGAAGGATCTTGGTGCAGCAAGGTATATTCTGGGGATGGAGATAACTAGGAACAGAAAAAATAGAAAGCTTTGGCTCAGTGAGAGTAAGTATATCAAGACTATTCTTGAGAGATTTTGTATGAATGATTGCAAATAGCTAGTGGTTCCAGTCATGCAGGGAATAAAGATATCTATTGAGGACTATCCAAAATCTCCTACTGAGATGGAGGACATGACCAGTGTGCCCTATGCTAGTGTTGTAGGTAGTCTTATGTATGCAATGGTTTGTACAAGGCCAGACATTGCCCAAGCAGTGGGAGTACTTAGTTAGTTTATGGCTAATCACGGAAGAATACATTGGGATGTTGTGAAGAGAGTATTTAGATATTTGAAGGGTACTTCAGATTTTGCTTTGTGTTATCATGGGAATTTGGATGAATCACAAAGGACTCTCAGCATTTGTGGTTATGTAGATTCTGATTGGGCAGGGGACATTAATAGCAGGAGGTCCACCAGTGGATACGTTTTCATGTTGAATGGTGGTGCAGTGAGTTGGATGAGCAAGCGATAGGTTGTAGTTGCTTTGTCCACTACAGAGGTTAAATAAATGGCAGCTACTCATGCTTGTAAAGAAGTAGTTTGGTTAAAACATTTGTGTTCTAACATTGGTTTTGATGCAGGAGAAATAACAATTTTCTGTGACAGTTAGAGTACAATTTGTCTAGCAAAGAACCCTACTTTCCATGCCAGAATGAAACATATTGATGTACAGTACCACTTTGTATGAGATATGGTTGAGGATGGAAAGGTCGTTTTGGAAAAGGTTGATACTATGGAGAATGTTGCAGATGCATTGATGAAGCCTGTGAGCACAGACAAGTTCAAGTGGTGTGCTAGTTCGATGGGCCTTAGTGCCCATGATTTTCAGTAAGTTTTGTTGTTCTCTGGAGGTCCCCGTGTGATCTTCGTCAAGTGGAAGATTGTTAGAAATGTATGCCTCAATCAATACAGGCTGAAACCTCCACTGGAGAAAAGTCAGTATGGCATCTATTATGTCTGGCCAACTAGCAGCTTTGATACATTCTATTTTGTACAGGTTGCTATGACCTAGTTTATGTCTTGCTGAATTCTTTCACTATGGTGTCTATCGCTATGACATGGAGCAGTCGTTGTGACCTCTCATCACATGGAGTTCTTTGGCTGACAGGCAATTCAATCGTTAATCGGGGAGACTCCTGGCGACCATTGCTTTCAGGATAACCTTTAGTGGCTCGGTGAGAAGTTCCAGTGAATAGTTAAAGTCTCGCCAATGGGAATGTACTTGGGTTCATCGGAGTAACATGTTTGTTGTGTTATGAATTCTCAACGAATAGCCAATGTCTCACCGACAAGAATACATATGATGTCTTCACTGTAACATAAAGATCCCGGTGTGATATCTTAGTGATAGATGAAAGTCACGCCGATGGGGACACATCCAAACATTCATTCGTGTAACTCAAAGCGATCGGGGAAACATCTTGGTGATAATGTTAAGTCTTGCTGACTATCCTGTGGTGCTCAATACAACTTAAGTCTTTGGAGTAACATTGAACTCGCAGTATGATGTCTCAGGAAAAGCTGATTTTCTAGCCGATGAGAACACTTAAGTCTATGTGACTTGCAGAGCTTTAGTATAACGTCTTACCAAAAAGTGATAGTCACACTGAATGGAAAACACATGATGGCATGACTTGAAGACTTTGATATGAGGTCTTTGTGAGATTGGTATGTTTTTCTGACTATCCTTTAGAGCTCGATATGACGAATGACTTTGGTATGACCTTTGGTGACTCAACATGAGGTTCTAGCGAAAGCGATACTCTTGTCGAATGGTAATTTCTTATCCATGAGACTTTGGGACCTTGTTGTGATCTCCTGGTGATAGCGATAAGTCTCGCCGACTACTTGGTGCTTCGGTGTAACTCAAGAAGACTCATTGAGATGTTTTGGCAAGACCGATAGTCTTGCCAAATGGAATGTTGAAGCCGATACATGTTGTAAGCTCACCGAAACATCCTGGTGAGTACGGTAATTCTTGGTGATGTTGATATGAAGTCTATGTGGCATCGGCTATTAGTGTCTCATCGAGATGCCAACAAAGTCTATTTCTTCTGACTGAGCAATGACTATCTATGTGGTTGGTATTCGGCCAATCAGAGGAGTCGAATTGGAACCGTTGGGAGTCTATTTGTTGTGATAGTTCATTGAGGAAGCTTGACAGCCAGGAACGATATACCTTGTGATTGCAGATTGTAATTAGTTGGGTTGAACTGACAGATTGTTGTGTGACTGTATCAGTGTATGAATTCTATTATGTGGACTATAACAAAAAGGTTCCTGTGCAATATTGTTAATGGTGAATGTTGCTGTAAATAGACACTAGAAAGATAAGTCTGTCATTTCTATGTAATCTCAATTACTATAATACAAAGTGATTTCTCTTGGTGTGGTGGGTTTTTCTCCCATAAGGGTTTTCCCACGTATATCTGGTGTTCTTGTGTGATTTTCAAAACTTTGTTTTTTTTAGCTATTTCATAGTGCATCTTAATTGGACTGTAATTGTAAAATTTAAAATTACATCTAGATTCTTTCCTAAGGTATTGACGTTAGGAGAATTGTTTTTGCATTTGATTTTCCTTACAGTGAGGGCATGGGAGAGAGTGGGAGAGAGAGGGAGGAAGAGAATGGGAGAGATTATGGAAGAGTGGGAGATAGGGAGCGA
>VDFB02000008.1:324999006-325009024 GCA_007258455.2 Sequoia sempervirens | reverse complement strand
ACTCAAGTTTTTCTATACTCTGTTCTTTTACCTTAAGTTGTCTTTTAACTTCTTCCTCAATCTTTCAAGCTTCTTCAACTTGTAACTTAGCTTCCACAAGATTTGATCTCATTTTTTTTGTAATATTTTTTTTTTGAAGTTATCATTTTAAATTCTAGTTTTCTCTTCTAAGTTACTTTATTGTATCTAAAGCACACAGGAGTTCACCTTCCAAATCAACCTCACTTTATTGTTCATCATATTCCTGTTCAAAATTCACTTCACCCAAAAATTGATCTACTTCTACACTAGTTTCTTGACCATTTGAATGTTCATTGATAATCTCTTTGGATTTAGTTAGATTCTTTTCAAAACTATGAAGGTTTACACCTTCTTCACTTTTAGATGTTGTACAACTTATTTTAGTATTGAAAGATATCTCCTCTTGCAACTCACCATTCTAATTCATTTCAATCAACTTGTCCCAAATTTCCTTTGCACTACTGTAATGAATAAATTTTGTGATAACTTTATTTGGGAGGCTATTAAAAATAGCATTTATAGTTCTGGCATTGAATTCAAGAACTTTATTTTCCTTATGTGTAGAAGGAGATTTTTCAATGCAGATGCAGTGCAACCTCTTTCTATTGATGCCCACACATCAAACCCTAAAGAAGATAAGTAAGTTTCCATCCTATATTTCCACAAAATAAAATTTTTACCTTTGAATTGAGGTGTTCCAGCTCTAGGGTATTCTATCATTTCAAAGTTACTATTTATGACCTCTTCTTCATTACTCCTCATATTAATTTCAAGCAGAGCTTGATGATTAGTATTTTTCTATGAACTTTTTTTTCCCTTATTCCTTGTAGCTTTTGCCATATTAACCAGAACACTCCAAAAACCAAAATCAATCCTAGGTGGATTGGACCTATATGAGGACCATATACTATAAGACTACTTGTTGGACTATGGACAGACACTAAGAGGGGGGGTGAATTAGTTTTTGATAGATAGACTAAAAATTAAAACCTTTTAAAATTCAACAAAAACTTTTAGTTCAGATGTCCTTTTGATAGAGTAGATTAATTAATTTGAAATCATTCATGAAAGAGGTAACCAAAAATATGACAAAATTGACTCATTTCTTTTAGACAAATTTTTCCAATATAACTTGTGTGAGATATCTTGCACTTGAAAAGATGTGATTGACATTGTTTAACAATTAGAACATGATTAAAAAATAGGTGCAACTCATAAGACTGTGTACATGAAGACCAACATCATTGAATCACCTTCAGACCATCTGATTTCAATGTGGCTTTGTGAGACATTGTAAAAACTATGCAACTAAATGACATATGATAAGCATTGAAACAACAAAGAGATTTAGTACATTATGATAGATTGAAACATACCAACCTTGAACTATGAAACTATGAAAGAACATGTGAAGTGATAGACTAAATAATTTTCACCATAACATGCAAAACATGATTTGTTAAACTAGTTTGAAACATGTGACTATGAAAATAATTGTAAAAACATACTACATTAACATTGTTGGAATATAGACTAATAATAGACATTAATGCATCTAATAACTTATGAAAAAAAGATATAGACATGAAAGACAATCACACAAAGACTCGTCACATAACACAATATATGTCCTGAGTGGAAAATCCTCTTAGGGAATAAAAACCACTAAAATATTATATCACTTTACTCAGATAGAGCACCAACTCTACAAAGTTCAGGAGCACCAACTCCATACAATTCAGAAGCACCAACTTCCAAAGTTTCAAGAGCACCAACTCCACAAATTTACAGGAGCACCAAATCCAAAGTTATAGGATCACCAACTCCACAAAATCCAATGTATATAATCAAACAGTGTTCCATCAATACCCTAGGTAGTAATGCAAATTAGCATTCCTAGTTCCTTAATAGAAGACCGTGAAAAATGATTTTCAATAAGCACATAGGAGAATGTTATATTAGACTGATAACATCTCTAATAGATACATCAATTGATATTACTGTAACATATTACAAAATAGTTCTCAATGTAAAAACTATTACAAAATCACTTTTCAAGATTTTCAAGACTAAACATTGTATCAATACATCTTAAAAACTTTTCACAAAATTTATGTCTATTGTTTTCCTCTTCAAGTCACCATCACTGGAAAAATGTTGTCATTTTATAATCATTGAATGTAGTTTCAACAACTGTAAACCAATTCAGGTTAGGGTTAACTGGAAAACCCTTAAATAATCATTACAAATATCACCATAGTTAACAAACTATTTTAGTTATAGCTCGATCCTTAAAAAAAAAAATTAACTGCCTTTACTCATTTTCTTCAGGAAACAATTCTCAAAAAAAATAGTACTTGATTAAAAGAAATCAAACAAATACCAGAGAAAGATCATTGAAGCCAACCACAACTACCTAGCTGAAAGAGCCATTGTCACTTGCTTATCAACTATCAAGATCTTGCTATCTCATAACCTATTTTCCAAGATTACAAAAAAATGATTAACTCCTCTAGTGTCGGCCAAAGGTGAACACAAATTTAAGTTGAAAACAAAAAATCCTCATGGAAGCTAGGGTTCCAAACTCTTCACGTAACCAAAATGGGATTGGCTTACTTTGTCAAGTATGTCAAAGACTTTAACAGTCATAATAATGTTTTGAAGTTTGATACAAAGCAAAAAACCAATAATTAATAAACCATCATAATGTTTTTGAATCTAATGACAAGTCTTCAGCCACGTATGCCAACACATTTATTCCACATCATAATCAATCATTCATTGCTGGTGCCAAGTCACCAATCAACTAAAGAGTGAAGCAAAGTAACATGTATGTTGTGTCTCATACAACCCAATATAAACACTAGGCTCAAATCATTATGGAAAACAATATTGATACCTTATTACCACCAAACAAAACCTTTAAGATACTAACATTCAAAGTTTCTTATTCAAATCAAAAACTTCTCTAATGTTGATGTCACATACAATGTGACTATTCAAGTTGCTCAAAACATTGTAAACCATGAAAAATATTTGCATACTAAATATCAATGAAGAGAATACATATGCAAGTTTAAAACTTGTAATTTGCATTCCTATGCCTTTCATAAACTTGGATATTTTTGTGCAAACATGAAACATGTCATTCGTATATCATGTGAAGACAACTTGAAAAAGATCAAGGTGAATATACCACAATCTAAAAGTGATCAACCTGAATATACCTAATACTTGTAATGATAATAAGTCATATATACCTAAATAGCCATTCCATATACCTGAAACAAAATATATACCCTGAAGCAAATGCATGTCATGCTATAATGAACATATTTCAAACATCAGTACCAAAATGTAAAAACTAAAACATGAAAGTATATTCCATGAACGATGTGAATCACAACTAAAATTTGAAAGTGCATGCCATGAACCATGCGAATTTCTATGTGAACCAACTGTAAACATCATGTGCCACAAAGATCATATAGATGTGTCACAAAAAAGTATTTTTGTCATCAAGGACAAACAATCATAATAAACAACTAAAATCCAACAAAGAGCATATATCTGTAAATGTTATAAAGTTTCTCAAATATTGCAACAATGTCATGAAATGTTGAAATACTATTCCAGAGGGTTTTTATAGCATATAGAGGTGAAATAGACAGTAGATTCAATATGGGTTTTATGAGAGCTTCTCAAAAATATAAGTTGCAGGTCCAAAGGTTAAAGGATGAGCTTAGAATGGAATTATTTTTTCTCTTGAATGAGGTTTAGGGTTTATCAGTTAAATCCTAGATTGACAGTCATGGTGATTAATCAGCATTTCTATTTTGATGTTGACTATATATTGATGGTTGTAGGGAACATAAGTTACAACTTATGTCCTTTAAGTCATGGGGAACCAACCCCTTCATTTAGCTATTACTGACTTGTCAAATATTCAGCTACTGTAATATTTCCTATGTCGCAAATGAAATATTTCTCTATTTGTTCATATTGAGGAGCAAAAACCATATCGGTAGGAGATGTTTTAGAGTCCCTTCAATTTAAATGGTGTCAAAATGATCAATGGTCATGATCTTGGCCTTAAGATTGTATGGTGATAGAGGCTGGAAGATGGATTGGGGAGAGATATCAGTATTAACCAGACCAAAATGTTAGTCCCTTCAATCAAATGTTGTTCACGGTGGGACTAGATGAAGGATGAAGCTATAGAAGAATATGGGATGTAGAATATTGTGTGGTGATGATGTAGATGACACATGGTGAGAACCGATGAGTTCACTAATATTTTTTGGGCTAGCAATACAGGAGAAATGGTGCATATTCGAAGGCACCTCATTAGGGAGACAAATACATATCGGTAGGACCAAAATGATAGTCCCTTTGACACAATGAAATTTAGGTGATGACCCTAGTGGGACCTAAGAGGGAGGTGTCGATGGTGAATTGTGACATGTGAGGACAAGTGGCAACATGAGACTGATTGACATGTCATGTCACATAGGTGTTGTTTGTTTCATAGTACTGACAAGGATGACATATGGCCAGTGGGGACCATCCACTCAATAGAATCCAATAGTCCATGATGTCAATATTTCTAGATGGTGATAAATGATTGGAAGCAATGTATATAGAAGATCAATGTTGTAGATCAAACTAAATTTGATCAAAAATGGTGATCGAAGAGACCTCCAATTATCAAAGTGAGTGGTTTTAAGTCTCTTTGATGTAACAATATGTCAACTCAAATCATTGTTGTGAGTTGCATAATGCTAACAAGGATGATAAATAATAGCCTCCCACTACCTCACCAAGAGTTTGTGGGTTTGTTTCTTCTACCAGCGATATAGCGAGGGACGATGCAAATTATTTAGTTATTGATCTAATGGTGACCACTAGTTAGTGAAGATCAATGACATTGGTTTAAAGAAGGTTCATCCAATGGAAAAAATTTAAATGATATTTCGATGAATGAGGAATGCTAGATCATGGCATGAAGAGATAGGATCGGTGACCTAGATTCATATGTGAAGATATCAAACAACTAAGTCTATGTAATCATGGTATTGACTGGTAGCTAACATAAAGGAAATAATTAATTGGTCCAACTCCACCTATGACCAATGTTGGTAAATATTTTATCTGTATGTCAGTGGAATAGAATGTCATATTGAGGAAGATCAAGATAAGATTGATGAATAGAAGAATATATTAAAATCCACAACTGACCTTAAGGTCTTAGACTAAGCCACATTTATAAAATACACTGTAACAAAATTTAATGTAGTAAGGCTCAATGTAGAGGAATGGAAATATCTAGTAAACCTATCAGATATCTTAATAATGAGTTGGAAAGTGGTACAAGGCTCAATATGTACTACTAGATTGCTATTGAAGATAGCAAGTGTGGTAAACCCTAATGAAGTATTCTAGTTGATCTAATTTTGTGTGAGAATCTCATTGTAGATCAGTGAATTCAAACAAAAATATGACAATCAAGAAATTTGTTAGTGTGGAGTGGTTGTTGAAGGAGAGAGTGTGAGAGAATAGTCTATAGTAATAGAGAATGCATAATATAATTATGTATTGTAGAGTATGCAGTAGAAGAAGAGTGATGAGAGAGTAGTGCAACAGACAAAGTCTGCACATTATGAATGAGTAGAACCCAAAAAACCAAAGATTCAGATCTAGATTAATATTCAGAGAGTAGAACAACAGAATGTTCTAAGTGTAGAACTAATTAAATAGAGAGGTGCAGTGTAGCAAGATAGAAGTGTGAATGTTCAAAATGAAGAGGAGAAAGGGAAAGTGCAAAGTAGAGAAAGAAGAGAAGAGAAGAGCAAAGGTATGTGCTTTGAGATTGTAGCATCAACAATAGATAGTGACTTGTAGAGAATGCAATAAAGTATTGTCTAAAGGGAAAGATATGTTACACTTCATGTCCAATCAAGGAGTGTAATGCCTCTGTAAATTCCAAAGGCATGAATTTTGTTAAGATGGCAGTGTTCCATGCAAATGTTCATGCACCACACTAGCATCCTAGATAGAATATTCCCCACTAACATGAAAACAAGTTGCCAAGTGGATGGAAAATGGATGAATAGAATGGAATTACATTATCAAACTTAATCCTCTAAGGTAGGAGGTATGTAAATATGGAATTTGCAAGGGCTAGAAATTTTTTCCATTACGTTTTAGTCCCACTTTAGTGATCATATGTTCTAGCGAATGTGGGTATGTGCAGGATTATGATGGACCAAAAAGTGGTGATATGATGGGTATGTGGCTAATGAATTTTTTAAACCCAAAATTGAAGAAATGAAAAAGGTTTTTAAAGAATAATATTTGCATTCTATCAATATAAATTATTCTTTACTTTGAATTTAATAAATAATTATAATTGATTTTCTAAAAAGACTAAAGTCTTAATTGATAGGCTAATTGAAAAACATCTATAGCTTTCAAATGGTATCACATTTTTGTCTAAAACATAAGTCACATTCTATATACATACTATAGCATTAAAAATGAATTTCATGAAGTTTTGAGAAAGTTAGGTGGTTAGACATATGAGTTTTTATATTTTTTAAAAGTTGGCAATAAAAAATTCATAATTAATTATTTACTGGAAAAAATTACAAAAATATGCATCACATTGGGACTATGAGTCACTCTATATATCTAAATCTTATAAAAAAAATATTATCATTTATTGTGGTTAGGGTGGTCAAACAAACACCTAATTTGTTATTTTTCCCCTAAAATTTAAGTGCTACTACATTGAAATTTCAAATTTTGCGAATAGATTTAAAAAAAAAAATAAATCTAGTAATTTAGAAACTACATTCAATTTGCTATAGATTCTATTCTTACATATTTTTGAAATAATATAGATAAATTATTTAAATTTTTATGTCAAGTTTCCCAACTTTGATCTTTCTAAATTTTTTGCCACTTAAGGGCCTATTTTTTCCATGATGATCTTGCACATACCCATGCGAGGTAAATTATATCAAAATGATTTAAAGAATGTATAGCTGAGCCATCAAGGAAGTAGACCACAATCTAACACACTCAAATACATAGGAAGAAGAGATGGCTCCATAGGAACTCGGTCTTGAGGAGAGTTGAAAAAATGCATCGTAGGCTCTTAGACCCATGGAAAATGAATGAAAGGCTCTACAGGTGATCAGTCCTACAAAGGAGGCACCATAGGTGCTCAGTCTTAAGGGAGGCTAGATGTGAAAGGCTCCATAAATTCTAATAGGCCCTTATAGGTGCTTGGTCTTTCAAGGAAAGATCGAGGTGCTTGGTCCTCCAAACTTTATTGAAAAAAAAGCTCACAAGTGCTTACTCTTGCAAAAAAACAAGTTAATTTGTAGAAAAAACATGTTAGAAAAAAGTCACACAAGAAAATAGATAGTCATACAGATAGTCAACAATTGAAGGAGAATCTTTCAAAGGGGTCCCTTAGGAACCCTTCAAAAGAAAGGAGTCCACTCAAGGGAATTTTTGTTCAAAAGATGATTATATTTTTTAGAAATGATTCTAGTATCAAGAAATCATTCTAAAAGGTCTCTTTCATCAAGGAGTTCAAAAGAAATAATACACCCTCACAAAGGAAATCTTTCAAACTTCTTTATTAGAAAAAGTACTCCCCTCTCAAAAGGAAATTTTTTAGATTCTTTCTTTACAAATCCATTTCAAAAGAGAAATTCTGCTATAGGTCATTGTTGAAAAATCCAATTGTTTGAAAAAAAATAAGGGATTTTCAATAAGGGATTCATTGGCCATCCAATAAACCTTTTTAAAATTCAAAGCAATATGATAGCCCCCTCTTAGGATGGTGCATGTTGAACACAAAAGAACGTTACATCCTAAGGAGAGAGAATAAAGTGATGTTGTGGCTTGCAATGCATGATAGGATGTAAGTGTGGAAATATTGTCACACATGTGAGGGACATCACATATGCACCACAACATCATGAAGCAAACAAAGCAAAGAGAAAGATGAAAAGTAAACATAAGAAGAGATGAAAAAATCAAGAGATATGGGATCTAATAATTTGGGGTCAAAACTACTCATAGATAGAGATAGATAGATATAATTATAATAATATATATGAATTATCATCAATCCCCTACTATATCAGATCATCAAGGAGGGTATGTGAAAACAAAATAAAAATAAAAAATTGGGTCAACATGGAAGGGAGGCCTAAATGCCCCTAACACTTTGCATCATCCCTAATTGTCAAAAATCAAGGTACAATAAATAGAAGAATGATTTAACAAATAGAAGAAGTTTACAACACAAAACACTCCTATATTCGAGCACCTACAAGGGTGACAAGGGTCCTCTAGGAACACATAAAACAAACATGGGGAAAACATAACATACACAAATCTAATCTATAGATAAAGAAGAGATGATCTCCTAGTCCTCATCAACCAATAGGTCGTCATTCTCTCAATCTAGATCATTTTAAGGCGAGGATGAATGAGCTTGCAAGATTAGGATAGAAAGGGGAGTACCTTCTGACTCTCCTTCAACAATAGCTAAGGAAGAGGGCCCCTTGAGGCCATTTTCACTCAACTCCTATGAGGTAAATGTCATTGATTTTGTAAAAATTGCCAATAGAGCCAGGAAACTATCCATCGAGTTGAACATACACTTGATGGGAGTCCCACGTGTCAACTGAGTGGGCATAGAAGGAGGCATCTGAGATGCACTACCAACCTCACTGAAAGACTCGAGGGAAGCGAGAAACTTGAGGGATGTCGAGGCTGTGTCTACCACTACGATGGCACAAGCCAAAGAAGAACCAAATTTCAAAGAAGGTGATCCCTTATTTCGACCTCCATTCAAAGTAGTGTCATCCTCCAACTTGTGCTTCATTGGAGGGTGTGGAGCCCCCACACAAGAAGTGGAATGTGGGGAAGCAAAAGAAAAATTCATAGTAGATACCACCGATGTGTTTGGCATATCCACGGGCTTAGGGAAGGGTAGGATTTCCAGAAGAGACATCAAAATAGGAGGCCCTACAGAAGGAGCGATGAACACCTAGACCCTTTTTAGGTGAGGTTCATCAGTTCTAGCTGGAGGGAGAAAAATCAAGATCGAGCCAATGGGAACTAAAATAGAATGGGTAGAACAATAAGGCACAACAAGAGAAACCAAAAATAGGAGCTTCTAGATTCCTTTCCACCTTTTATAAGGTAACCTAATCAACAACAAGAGCCTTCCTTTGATGGTTATGCTCATGCACAAGGTGGTTTCTTTAGGTTTGAGAGCTAGAAGCTATATCTTGGGGAGGATCAAAGCTCTTGTTCTTCCATGGGAGTGTCCATCACAACTGTTGCCATCAGAGTGAGTTGCTCCTAGATAGAAACAAGAGGAAGAGATGTAGGGACTAAGAGAAAAATTGGTGGAGAAGCAAACTCAAGCACCTCGACAATGGGCCTCCTCCCATTTTCCACCTTATGGGTAAGAGTAGTAGGAGGCCCTCACGATGGATATATAGAGGCAACTCCATGAGTACACTTCCCCTTACCATATATGATGGGCCAAGGCACCATTGGAATGACAAGAAGGTCCAACACCTAACGCTTGGCCTTCCACCAAGAGAGAACCATCAAAATCCCCATGAGATGCATGGAGGTGGAAACCAAAGATGCCATGAAAGATCAAGAGGTGGAAGTATATGGAACAATAGAAGAAGAGGAAGGCTCCTAAGCATGAGTAGGCTTCCCCTTTCCCTTTTGTGAGGAAATGTTAGCCTGCTACTACACTATGGGGTGGGTCATTTTTGGCTACACCTTTCTCCTAGCTTTATAATTAACATAATTTTGATAAAGCAAGTCTATTCTTGGATGATGTGGACCTACTGGGGTGGGCCAAAAATGATATAGCAAATAATCCTCATGCAACATCATTAGCTGATATCCAATGTTGTGCACAACATCACTACACCATCATTAGAGAATT
>VDFB02000008.1:324885654-324995705 GCA_007258455.2 Sequoia sempervirens | reverse complement strand
AATGTGTTATAACACACTCACATTATTGGATCATTGTGGCCAAGCCTCAAGCTCGAAACACAAAGCCATAACGCGAGCACATTATAACGCGCTCGCATTATAGCACATTCGCGTTATGAGCTTTTAAAACTTTTTTTGAAAGTGGCCACAAATTTTCTACCCATCTCCATGCACCCACCCATACTTTAACTAAATCTAACGATGAATTGACAAAGAAGGGTGAAGAAAGCATACCTTCCTATCCACAAGCTTATATCTTCAAGATCTTCACCTCAAGTAGAACCTGCACATAGAAGACATAAAAATGTTGGGTCTATATTTAGAGGACTGCCTTTGTCAATTCCCCACTTTGGTGTTTCCACCTCCATGGACAACCAAGATAGAAATGATAGGAGAAATATGATGTTAAAGAAACATATTGAAATAGAAATACCATGCAATATGTTGAACAACAATATTCTATGATATTAAAGCAATAATGTAAAGTAGAAGAGGAATGGAGTGAGATCACCTTCAACCATGTGCACTCAATTAAAATGGGAGGAGCGAGCTTCGTAAGCTTTCAAAGGCCAATGTTGTTGCAACAATGAGGAGAGTGAGAAAATAGAATACCAACATGTAGCTTCAACAGAGGTGGTAGAACTTGAGAATGTTGTGAGAAGAATGTAGAAGACCAAAATGAAGCAAGAGATATCAAAAGAGAGTGAACAAATGGAAGAGATGGTAATTTGAAGGTGAGAAATGGAGGAAAAAGAGTTGTTCAAAGTTGATATGAGGGGCATAATACATTACACTTCACATCTAATGGAGGACTTAAGGCCTCTACAAATTCTAGAGGTGGGAACTTGTCAAGATGGTAGCGTGTCACACAAACGTTCACATACCATGCTAGCATCCCAGATATAATATCCCCCATTGACAAGAAATCTTTTTGCCAAGTTTATGGAAAATGGGTGAAGAGCATGGAATTGCATTATAAAACTTAATTCTCTAAGGTAGGAGGTATGTAAATGCGGAATTTGCAAAGGGTGCAAATTCTTGACATTACAATTTATGCATCATGTTTACATTATTTTCACATCTTGTTTATGTTTCACTTTTTAATTATGTTTTATGGTGTGTTTTCATCTTGTATGCATCATGTTAACCATGTTGATTAACATGTGTTTTTCCTTTTTCTCATGTTTTTTTTCCATAGGATCTTAAATCTTGGGGGTTTGTGCATCCCCTTGATACAAGACCATACTATCTCTTCAATATTTGGATAATTGAACCACTCTTGACATATTCTTACTTGAGTGTGAGTCTCATCATAATTTCATACTCTCACTAAAGTGGGGGCTAAATGCAGTATAAAAAATTATCACCCTTGATCATTAAATATTAGGTTTAGATCCCCACTATGTGCTTGGATCTAATTATGCATTTAATTAATTTTTTACAAACATACTTGAAAAATAAAATAAAAGGAAATTAAAAAAACATTGAATATTTTCCCATGACACTTTGGGACCCAAAAATAATGGGTCTCTTTTAGGGTGAACCATTCCCTAGGCCACCCTTTTTTAGCCCCAATTCGAATAGTTGGTGTCAGTATTTTATTATTTGAATTTCTAATTTCAATTATTGGCCATTGGCATTTTATTTTCAATAAATTTTATAAAAATTGCATATAAATACAAAT
Source organism: Sequoia sempervirens (assembly GCA_007258455.2). Lineage (NCBI taxonomy): Eukaryota > Viridiplantae > Streptophyta > Pinopsida > Cupressales > Cupressaceae > Sequoia > Sequoia sempervirens. Next base: position 324,994,021 of record VDFB02000008.1, on the reverse strand, counting down.
TATTTTCACCATTTTAAATCCTAGAAGCACAACTAAAAATCTATTGCACAAATTGAGCATCATAACAAGCACTCAAGATAATTCAAGAGAAAAATTATTAGCATGTAGTGGTATTTACCCATATGTCAAGAATAAATCATGTTTTCATGTAATTTTGTTCATGTTTTGTGATCATTTATTTTGTAAAAACTAATATTTGTAGGAATTCAATCAAGATATCAAATTCTCCATGAAGCTAATGAGTACATTCCTTCAATCCATCAACAAATATAGATCTAAGTGGTGAGTTGCAAAAAAATTGTCAATTCATTAATTGTTATCGTTTAGCCTCTGCCCTATCAAGGGTAAGTTCTCTAAGCTCTCTTTACTCATCATCATAACCATTATGGAGGTTGAAACACCAAAATGGGGTTTGAATTAGGAAAGCTCCTACATGGAATAACCCTCCCCACTTTATATTATGTGCAAGTTTTTAGATCTGACAATATTTTGAGGAAGATGAAGGACTAATTTCTCGTTTGTGCATCCAAGCCTACAATTTTTTAGAACACAAAAACTTGATTTTCTCATCAACAGACAAAGTTTTGATAGTTTCTTAAATAGTCTAGAGTGCATCACACCCTATACTATCTAATTCTACACCAAATTGTACCCCAGATTCCTCTATACAAACCTTCTACATTTCTAGATTCTATTTCTATCTTGCTGTATTCAATTTTTTAGAAATCATAGAAAAGTGTTGCCAATTCATGAATTAACTAGGAACATCATTGTATATTCAAATTTAATGCATTTGAAAATTTTAAAAAACTACCAAAATCATTCCACACACATAAAATTTAATAAGGATTAGAACACTATTCCATCATTTTGACTCTTCCTACTAGGATTGTAGCCAAGTGGATTTGAGATCATTTCTAATCCTCAAAAAAATGGGAGGTGTGATTTAGGACCTCGATCTATTTTCCCAATCAAATAGTTAATAAAAGTTTTTATTCTAATATTTTAGATTCCTTTTTAAATTCTTAACATTGAAGGCTACCCTAAAAATTGCATAACCTTTGACATTGATATTCCACCATTGTTTAGAAAAGCCTTTTGAGGTAAGGATGATGAGACCATATTGATCTAAAATATAAAGGATAGTTATATTTTAGATTTGGAGTGTTCCATTTTAGCAATAAAGGAGTGTGACCAGAGCCAACCTTAATTAGAAAGAGAGAAAAGTAGGTGGTAAAAATCCTAGTTTGAGGAAACCTAGAATTTGGAAAGCCTAACTTGAATCAAATTATCTCTCAGTATTTTATTGGACCAAGTGTAATGGATTCCCTATATTTCAAGCTCCATAAGGCTATCCAAAAATAAAAGGTTATTGAGATCCAACATGCTATCATAAAGGTCAAGAAGGACCCCAATATTATCCCAATGGTAGAGAGGGGTATTGAAATCTCTAAAAAAATTCTAATGGTACTTACAAAAGGATTTTTGACTACTTGGGTATGTGCAGGATCATCATGGAAAAAATAGGCCCTTAAGTACCGAAAAAATTCAAAAAAATCAAAGTTAGGAAACTTGACGTAAAAATTTGAATAAATTATGTATATTATTTCAAAAATATGTAAGAATAGAATCTATATCAAATTGAATGTAGTTTCTAAACTTCTAGGTTTATTTAAAAAAAATAAAATTATTTGGTGAAAATTTGAAATTTCAATGCAGTACTTCAATTTCTAGGAAAAAATAAGAAGTGTCTGTGTGACCACCCTAACAATAATAAAATAATAATATTTTTTTATAATATTTTATATAAAAGTATATGACTCATGTCTAAATATGATGTATTTTTTTGGTAATTTTTTTCCAAATAAATAATTAATTATGAATTTTTTTATTAAAACTTTTTAAAAATATAAAAACTTGTATGTCTGAACACTACTTGGTCAAAACTTCATGAAATTAATTTTATTTTTTTAATCCTATAGTATGTGAAGCATAGAATGTGATGCATGTTTTGAATTCAAAAAATGTGATACTGTTTGAAAGCTATAGATGTTTTTCAATCAGCCCATCAATCAAGACTTTAGTCACAATTCAAATAGAAAATGAATAATAATTATTTATTAAATTCAAAGTAAAGAATAATTTATATTGGTGGAAAGCTGAGAATATACTTTAAAAACCCTTTTCTTTTCATCAATTTTCAGTAAAAAAAAGTCTTCAACCACATACCCTACACATACCCATCATATCACCACTTTTTGGCCCATCATGATCCTGCACATACCCACTTAGTAGGTTAATCTAGGCCTCTCTTCTAAGAAAATGTTATTTTAGGCATAGTTTTTGGATAGAGCCTAATCATGAAAACTAGAACAATTAAAAAAGATAATAATGAGAGTTTTTATCTTTTAAAATTATAGAATTTTGGAGGAAGCACTCCACAAGGTGGATGATCCTCTAGAAGATCCATTCTTATCAACAACTAAAGAGACATCATTAGGACTAATGTACTTACTTATTTTATCAAAGTCAACAAAACACATTTTAGTTTCTTGGATGAGAAATATTTTAGTCTTAAATTCCTTGATGAGGTCCCTAACAATATCCTTTTTATGGATACTATTTAGTACTCTCACATTCCAAGAGAGAATAAAAAATATTTAAATCTTTTGGAGCCCAAAATATCCAAAGTGCATTGGTTCCCATTAGCAATGTCTTTCAATATGTTTTTTGAGTAAGGGGGAAATCTATAGGTATAAATGAGATCAATACAATGAATAGAAAGCAATCTAATCTAGAATAATGATCTACATCTATTCCCATAACTCACGAAATGAAGCTAAACTATTAAGAAAATAAAGAACACAATTGACAAAAAGAAATGATAATGAAATCCAAAACAAATAGTGTTACCATCCCATGTCGGAGTGTATTCGTGGAGATGTGGTTGCTCATATCAATGTGAAGCATCCATAGTTGTAGTGCAAAATCTTGAAGAACATGTGTATTGGTCAAAGATATGTGCTGAAGCTTCAAGGATTGGTTATGGATTCCTACATTACTTCGTTGTTCAAATGATGTTGATTCTTTGATTGGTTTTAAGAGGAAAGAGGTTTGTTTTATATATTTCAATATTTTAGATGGATGATCAAGATTAAACAATGTTGAATTAAGATCGATAGTTGAAGGTTGTTGAGAGGATTTAGATTGATTAGACAACTAGGTTCATTGATCAGAGGACTAGATGTGAGAGAGAGTTAAACAATTTAGATTGGTCACTCAACTGGATAAATTGAAAGGTCAATCTCAGTTGATAGAAAGAGTGTGTGAGTTAAGAGAGTTGATGAAGAGTTAAATAAATAGATATTTTAGTCAACTAGAAGAAATTATTCATTATGTTCGAGGAGATTGTACATGAAGAGATAATGAGATAGTTAACTAAATATATATTTTAGTCAACTGATTTGGAAGAGCTAGTTAAGTTTTTGGGGGAAATTAATTAATTAAATAATTAATTGTTGTCACTTAGAATTGTGCCCAAATGCTAAGCTCTAAAGCTTGACAATCCTATGCAACATGAGAACATTCTCAGGCCTATGGGTTGCCTAAGATGAGGATGAACCTCTAGATTATGAGCTTTCTCCCCTTTGAATCTCCTAGAAACACTAATGGATTTGATTGGAAAAGGGATAGAAATATGTTCTAGAAATGTAAATTTAATCCTTGGAGGTGATATGTACCAATGATTTTGGAATGAAAAAATAAAGCCTTGACTTATAACTTTTAATCAAAAATTGTTGGTTATGATATTCACAATTTAGATTTTTGCATAAAATCATAAGTGCTTCACATGATGGTTTCAATTTTCAGTTTTGTTTTGAACATAAATTGAGTTTACACATCAATTTTTGCTCAAAATTTGTTTGAAACAGCATATGACCTGATTTAATATGACAAACATTCAAAATGCATTGCTTAGATGAGGAAGAAAACAAAAGATTCACATGAACCACAATGAAAATCTACAAGAACATACATCCACAATGCAAACTGAAAGCTCCAAATAGGACCAATAACTCTTTTCTTTATTCCTTTCAAAGAAAAAAATGTTTCTACATGAAAATAAAATGAGAATTACTCAAAAAATTGTATTACAATAATATCTCACAACTTTGAATGAGAAGAAGAATCACGAAACAGCTGAAAGAATGATTGGAGTTTGCATTATGTGCTAGAAAGAAGCTTGGAATGATCTTTAGTTGACTAGAATGGATTCTTCAGTCATCTCCCTTGCATGAATTTTTTGAAGAAGATCTCCTTGATCTATGCATGTGAAATATTCTTCTTTGGTCGTCCAAGCTTGAAAATCATCCAAAAGAGGCCTTTGAACTGCTCTAAACCAATTGATTGCATGCTGAAAACTTTCCTTGACTGGTACTATACCCATGTGGGGCCTTGAAATGAACTGGAACTGCCTAAAACCTCCCTTTGTAGGCCCCTAACTAACTGTTAAGATACTTTGTATGATGTATCTCCTTTGTTGGGCGTATAAGGGGAAAAAGCCTTTAATTATGGGACCCACACTTCACCAATTTTCATGATTTCAGGCCCAAATTATCCTTAACTTCAGTTGTGACCATGAGGGCGTCTTAAGTAGGCCAAATATGCCACAAATTGCTACATAACTATGCATGAAAGCCACTTAACTTATGAGAGTTATTGCATGATGATAGGTATGTGAATTTTCTGAAGATCACTAGGTCTTTTTTGAACTAACTTAGCATGAGCACAGTGACTATTGTCTTTTACTAATTTCACTATCAAAAATAACTCAACTATTATTCATAGGAAATAAGGTCCTTCAGTCTTGATAGCTCAAGATACTATTTTATGTTATGTTTCTTAGAGTAGACTGCCCTTCATTTCAATATGGTTTGCCCTTCTTTAAATCTTTGCTTGGACTGTCCTCTTCTTGCAATGAATGTGATTGTGCCTCAATCTTGAACATGGACTATGATCACCATATCCCACTATGAAATGATTGTCATGGAATGCTCAAATACCCTCCTTAATGTTAAATGTTTCAAGCTCAAACCTTGGCTTGACTGTCATATCTTATGGATATCCTTGCATAGGATCTTTCATGTTCACTATGTGTCTTGCTTTGTGAAGGCTTTTTCCACTTGCAATGTGTCTTGTAGCCACTCTTGCCATTTAACCTATGATACATGACCATCATAACAGTGTTGTATCAGCTTCATTTACTCTTGCTACCCCTGACTGTCAAATACTATCCTTTTCAAGGCATGACTATCATGGTGGTTTATAATGGCTTCCATCATTTATGTATTGTGAACTGTCATCTATTGTCTAACCTTGCTGCCCTCATTAGAAAATAAGGAACTGTCATTTACCTTCAAAGCTTGCTGCTCTTATTAGACCTCTTGCATGGCCTAGGACTACTCTTTTGAAAGGACACTTGAATGTCCTTGCAACTTCTCTTTATTGGTTATTCTTGCTACTCTTTGACTTCCCTCCGACCACCATTTTTTGCTACTCTTTATGATTTGAAAATTTTCCATGAATGTATGACTTTCAAAAGAATTCTCTACTACGAATTTTAATTAAATTTCTTCTCTTTATTCTAATGAAATTTCTGCTCTTTTCTCTGAGTTTGCTGCTTATTTATCTTTGAAAATTTCTACACTTTAAATCAATAATTTTCTGCACGTTTAGACTCCTTGATTGTTATAAGATTTTTTCTCTTTGATTGCAATTAGTTGTTGTACTTCATGTCATAATTGCTATATTTTTTATTTCATCAATTTGCTGCACTTTCTTAGTGAAAATTTCTGCTCATAAAGACAGTTTTGCTGTTCTTTTTCATCAATAAATTTTCTGCTCTTTATTTATGAAGTTGCTGTATTTTTTAATGCATTATTTGCTGCATTTTTATGACAGTATATTGTTGTTCACGAATGATTTCTATGCTATGTTCTTTCTTTGAGATTTTTCACAAATCTTGTACCTTGTATTGTCAATTTTGCATGCTCTTATCTCATAAACTCTTACCTCATACTGTCCTTAATGCTTTTATGACTTTCCTTGAATGTAAAGCTCATAATCACAGCCCTTGGAAATGATTTATATTTTGCTTCACCCAAAATAAAAGACTGCTGCCATTTTTGTTGATTATGCTTTAAAACCCTCACGTGCACTATCAAGGCTGTCATACTTGTCATTGGCTCTCATGTGCTTATCATGTCTTGACTGTCAAGAAGGGTTTCACAATAACTCTTTTGCAACTTTCACCACATATTGCTAAAAATCACAGCTGAGAGACTACAAATCACAGTCAACTCTCTTTGTAAGCCACTGTCTTCATTCCATAATCATTAGGTATCATTGAAACCCTGTCCTTGAATGATGTATGAAGACTGCCCTTATTATTTGAAGATGATTTCCCCTTGTTATATTTATGGTCAGAAAACTCTCTTTTTATCTCCTTTAAATTTCCCATTGACTGTTACTCTTGCAAGATTTTACTGTCTTCTTTCATGGCAATCTGCCCCCTACACACAGTCCTTTGCTCTCTTCATTAGCAGTTTCCTCCATGCATGATGAATGTCATGTGGTCTTTGAGGATGGTTGTCCTTTCTCTTAGCTTTGTGACTATGTCAGTGCCCTTTACTTGACATTGCCTTCATTCATGGAAGACTATCTTCCTTTAGTTTCTTAACTATCATGCTTGTCTTCTCATGAAAACCATGAGATATGCCCATTCTTTCGTGTGACCTCCATGTCTTTTGTCCCTTTCAACATTGGTTGCCTCCATCATTCTTACTCTTGAATTCACTGTCCAATTTTATGGTGATTGTTCCTTGACTCTAAGGAAGCCTTTTAACTGTTACCCTTGCATCTATGAAAACCTTCAAAACTTTCATCGATAAAGTGCCAGTCCTTTGCAAATGTTGTCCTTAAACTCTTTATAAAAAGCTTGAATCACTATTGTAATCAACGAAGGTGTCTCATGGTTACCTATCAATCCTTTCTTGTAAAGATCTGAAACACAATGTAATGGTTTTCTTTCGTGTTGCCATGAGGTTTGCAGTGGTGACTATCCTAAACTACCATTGCCCTCCCTCTCCATTGTAGTAGAACACTTTTAAAACTATCTATTCCTGAGAGTGCATAAGGCACAAAACAAATGGAAAGGAAAGGCATTCTTATTGAAAACAAGCAAATTATGGCAAGAAGAATGAACAATCAACTTATGTGTGGACTAGTGTGCATAGTAATCCATTTCCCTAATCGTTTATCAAATTTCCTTTTAAAACCTTCCAAGACATGAATCTTCAGCTCATAGATCATACCTAGAACAGTAATGACAACTTAGAAACTCATCTTGAGAAGATGAATGCAAGGGGAGGGTTTATCTTCAGCTTCTGCCACTCCCTTCCATATGCAACATGGTCTGAGCTGCTCTAACTATCTCTTTTGCAACCATGCAACTCCCAAAATGATAAGAATGAAACCCTAAACTCCTCTCTATATGAGTCTTCTTCAGTTTTTCTCCTTTCCTTCAATTTTAGCGCCCAAACTTTATCTTTTCTCTTTTATTTTCCATGCACCTTTAGTTTTAAACTTTACTCTCAACATGAAAACCTCCATATTTGCTTCTTTTCACGTGAATATTTTCCTTTTTCTTGCTTTTTTTATAGGTCTCAGATAATTTTTTAATAAAATATTTTAAAGAGCAATGCCTTTTACCTTTATTTTATTGTTTTAAGGCAAAAAAAAAAATTAAAACAAGAAATGATTTAAAATAATTGTCAAAAAACAATAAAAATGGACTACATTAATATCAAGAGTACACATGTGAATTTGACTTTAATAAATATAGTTTGATTAACTTGTTATTAATATTTTTTTAGCTAATCAATTATAAATTAGTATTTTAAGTTGTATGAGAAAAATATTATTTCTCTTAAAGTTAATATGCAAGTTTTTTAACATAATAATTTTTCTAAAATATTTTACATCAATATGATTGGTTGATAAAGTTTGAGTGTTATTGACAGATTTCTCGAACTAGGTCAAAGACGTGTTAGAAAACCGTTTTCTTTGCAAGGATAAGGAACCTGACAAAGAAATCCCTTCTTCATTGTAGCAATAACAAATCCGTGGATAAAATTTCTTTTTTTTTCAGGGATTTGGACGCGTGAAATCCACATGCAGTAATTTTTATTTGGTAAGGTGATTTAATATAGTTTTTTTAATTTAAAGCTTGTTGTTTCAAGGTTTTTCTTTAAATCCATAGAACTGAAAAATTTACTGTCAATAAATAGCTTATAGCGGTTGGTTTTGCTCTTATGGACAAGCTTCTGCAATTGAATCAGGTATTTAATTTATATGGAACAAAATCGTTTGTTTCAGGGTCAGTTGCTTGCAGTTTAAGGGTTTTGGCAGTTTTGGTTGTGAATTCGTGCTTTTAACTCTATATAAATAGTGGCGAGAAGAGCATTTGAATTGAAATAAAGCAACTCATATTTTCATTTCAATCCCTAAAGATTTTAGGTACTCGTGGAGCTTCTGAGGTATGTTCGGATTTTTTTGATGTTTATGTAATCTTAATTGTCGTTTCAATGGAGGATTTTCTTTGTTTCCTTCTCCTTTTGCCAGTAAAATGAAGGATTTTGAGCTGAATCATTAAATTTGCATTTTTTTCTTTTGCATTATTGTCGAATCCTACCAATTTGTTTTTGCTTGGAACCCTAGCGTATAGGAAGCCTAGAGCTTATCAAAACGGTTTTGTTTGTTCAGGAAATTTATGTTGAAATCCTAGGAATCTTATAACATGAAGCCGATATTGTTTAGAGTTGTGGCACGAATAGATCGATTTGTTAATAAATTTGATTGGAAATTGCTTTTGATCCTTAGGATTACCAAGTCGAGGCCATTTTAACGCCTACATCAGAGTACTTATCTTTAGGCTATCTAGATGTCTCATTATTAATGAGATGCATGAAGATCTTTTGGGAACTAGCATTTGAAAGATATAGAAGAATAAGCCTAAAATTTTATGTCGCCCGAATATTTCAGTATAATTAGAACAAGTCTCTAAGCATTTAAGTTTCATCTAGCATGCATCTAATTCTTCCAGATTCACTAAGTTATTGAGTCATAAATACGGTGATCGACATCTTGTTAACCAGCAATTGACGGTGTTGTTGAATGGGGGAAAGGTATTAACTTATTACGAGTCTCTTGAGATCAAATGGATCCCATGGTTGTGTGCACATCATGGGTTTTATGTTAGGCTTGACTATATGCTCTGGTGGTTAGCCTTTGGGCATCCCATAGTTTAGTCTCGTTAGAGGGTTTGCTTTATGATCCCATGGTTGAGTTAGAACTTGAGGAAAGGCTCATATCACCACAACTGGCTTTTGCACAAATTAGACAATGGGGACATAAGAGATCTCAAATGGGATTAACTGGATCCATTATTAATGTTCCAAAAAATATGAATATTATAGAAGCAATACTTCCACAATCAATTAATGAAACAATAACAATTGTTGTTGCGCTAAAAAGAAGACTAAAATACAAGAATCCATATCAAGTTGATATTGTTCATCCTAAATTAGTAATGAAAGCATTAAAAATTCTATGTGAAAGACAATTATATAAAATAGAAAAAGTCTTTATAAACAAGATCATTGGGTAAATTTTTTTAAAGAAGTAAATAACATTTCTCATAAAGTAGAAGAAATGTCTACAGGTTCAATTCTAATAGCAAAGAAATCCAAAATGGAGCTGAATTAGAAACACATACTAATACTCTAATACATGGATTTATTGAGTCTCGATCTGTTTATGACCTACATGATAAAATAATTAAAATTGCACCAAGTGAAGGAATACTGTACAATCAAATCAACATTACTATTTAACAAACACACATTAAGTAATAATTAAAACACTATAAAGGCAAGTACTCATCAATATGTGGCACCTGTTTATTAAAGTGATGATGTTGAATAAATTAAATAATTTATTTAATTATTTAATTTGGAAAGGGGAAAGTTGTTTAATTAAATAATTACCGATAATCATTTAATTAAATTAAAAGAATAGGTGGGGTTATAGAAGTTGAAAGAGGATTAAATGAAGAGTTAACTAAATAGATTGTTTAGTCAACTAAGAGAAAGTGGTGGTTATGTTTAAGGGAATAATGCATGGAGAGATAATTCAATAGTTAACTAAATAGATTGTTTAGTTAACTAAAAGAAGAATTAGTCAATGTGAAGAAGATAATTAATTAATTAAATTCATTAATTAATATTAAGAGGAACGTGCAAGTTTAATTGTTTTCAATAAATAAAAGATTATTTATTAAAGGGATGACATTGAATGAATTAAATAATTTATTTAATTATTTAATTTAGAAAAAGGTGGGATTAAATAATTAAAATAATTATTTAATGTAGAAGTTAAAGACGATTAAATAATAATTAATATTATTTAATCTATGAGGGGGATTGATCTTTTTTATTAAATAATTAGTTGATAACCATTTAATTAAAATAGAATAATAAGTTAGTAACATAATTAAATAAATAAGATTTATTTATTTAATCAAGAAGACTAAAGAATTAAAGATATAATTAAATAAATATTATTTATTTATTTAATCAAGAAGATTAATTGAAAATAATTAAAGATATAATTAAATAATATGTTTTATTTATTTAATCAAGAATATTTATTGAAATGAATCAAATATATAATTAAATAAATATTATTTGTTTATTTAATCAAGAAGATTAATTGAAATAAATCAAATATATAATTAAATAAATATGATTTATTTATTTAATCAAGGAGATTAATTGAAATGAATTAATTAAATAACATAAGGTCATAAATAGTGAAAATATGATTTTAGACAATGATTAAATAATTGAACATTATTTAATCATTAAGAAAAGATGAATATTAGTATTAAAATGCTAGTTCATAGGCTAGGAAAATTTCAAATATCTACATTTTGCCCCTCTTTGATACAATGTGATTTTGAGCATTATGTCAAAGAAAATTGAAAAATTCTTACTTAGGAGTTGCCCCAGTATGCCCCAATGATGGTGGGATAGCATGGTGCTCCCTCGAGAAATTTGGTGAAAATGTTGGACAATGAACCAAATTTTTTGACAAGTTGATGTGATGCATTTAAGTGCAATGGTTGATGTTAGCAGGATTTAGAAGAAGATGGAAAACATTTGATGAGTTTTCTTTTTCTTTTCATAGATGCCTCATATCTTTAACAATCCTTTTTCATGTAGCAAACAGACACAATGCACTAGGGTATTAATAACCAAGGTGGTTTTGTGTCCATTGCATGGACTTTGATTCGGCATACAAAGAGTATTCTTTCTCATACCAGACATATGAAAACTTTATTAAAAATATATGGCTGGGTTGTGTTAAAATTTTTTGGATCGATTACATAGAGAGGAATAAAATACCTAACATACAACCACTACACAAATTATCTCAAAACAACTTCCATACATTCAATAAAGCAAGTATTAATCATCATAGTATCATAAAAAAATCTTACAAACAGTAAACCGAAATGAAGTGCAATTTCCCCCATTCTTTCTTCTCTAAATCCTTACGGACATCCTCAAGAGATCTTGGGAATGAGTCAATCAAATAAATCATAAAGTCAATACTATAAAAAGATAAAACAATGTTGCAATATCACTTTCTATATATTTGTTTGGGTTGGGGCTATTATCTGGTGTTGATCATGTCTATCATAGGAATGGAACCGTTAAGACATACCTCAAGATATTGTTGGCGAATCATCAAAAAGATAGGTAGTTAATACTTCGTCATTATATTTGTTTGTTTGTAATCAAAGCTTTATGATTGTTTGCTTGAAAGTTCTAGATTTTGATGTTTGCTCTGTTTGTTTGTCTATTTTTTGAAAGGACGAGGATGACAATTTTTTTGTTACAAATGAAAATTTTATTGTGTATTGTGATGATGGAGATAGGACTTTTTTATTTTTTGAGTTTTATAATGTTGTTTTCATTGTTTTTAGGGGACTAACCTAGGGCCTCGGGTCCTCATCAAAGATAAGCCTTGTCTACATTGTACAAGTAGAAGCTCATTCAATTAGTTTGATAAGAACATCCTTTTGATCTATTCTATTTTGTGAATGTTTTTGAATTTTAAATTTTTTTGACTAAGTTGAAATAAAGCATAATAGAAACCTAATGGGACTGACCGAAGGCCTCAAGGGATGATAAGCCTTTCCTACATTGTACATGCAAAAACCACGTAGTTCAACCTAGTGTGTTAAGAACATATTCTTGATCTTTCTATTTTGTGAATGTTTCTGAATTTTGAATTGTTTTGACTAAGTTGAAATAAAGCATGATAGAAACCTAATGGGACTAACCTAAGGCCTCGAGGGATGATAAGCCTTGCCTATGTTGTACACATAGAGACCACATAGTTTGACCTGGTGTTGACTCAAAGCATAACATGTTTTTGGGATTCAAACAACGTTGATAACTTGTGTATACACCTAAAATCGGTCACAACATTTAAGTACTTAAATACTAGTTATTTAATTAATATTTGACTACATATAAATAAATTGATAATTTATTTATATGATCATATCCTTTAATTCTTCAAATCTAAAAAATCATATTCTTCTAATTTAATTAAATAAACAAATTTCTAAAGTTTGTTTTATTTAATTAAGTTTCACTAATCTTAGATTAGGAATTCAACCACATGTCTACAACTTTTTATGCCACCTCACCAAGGTCACATGAAATTAAATAATTCTAATTTTTAAATTAAATTTATTTTCATACACATGGCTTATTCCTCACACACTTGATTCTCCCACACATTTTGCATTCAAACACATGGCTTATTCCTCACACACTTGATTCTCTCACACATTTGGCATTCAAATACATAGCTTATTCCTCACACACTTGATTCTCCCACACATTTGGCATTCAAACACATCGTTTATTCCTAACACACTTGATTCTCCCATCCATTTGGCATGTTTCCCTTGATCAAGGGGAGATTCTAATAATTTTAATTTTTAATTAGAATTATCTACAACTTTTCTTGCCACCTCACCAAGGTCACATGAAATTAAATAATTCTAATTTTTAATTAGAATTATCTTCCACCAATTTTCAAACACGTGGTATTTTCTTTCCACACTTGATTCTTCCATCCATTTGGCATGTTGCATTTGGTCAAGAGATTCCTCCATCCATATGGCATGGTGTCTTTGGTCAAGGTGACAACTTCTTGATTCTCTTCATCTCCATCATTCATCCTTCTTGTTTGAATCTAGACTGTTGATCACTGCCACCTCACAAGATGCTTAGAAAAGGATATAAATACAACCCCTTGGCATTGTATTTTGCATCCAATTTTGAATAGAGTTATAATGCTGGTTTATCGTTTGAGCTTGGGAGAATTATGGAGTCTTATAGTTGCATTTTATATCATGTTTTTCATCATAGTTAAATCTTAGAATAGCACTTTGCTTCATAGCTGCATTTTATATCATCCTTTGCATCATAGTTGCATTTTATATTAGCATATTTAGAATTCACGTTTGAGAATATGTAGAATCATATAGATCATACCATAGTATCCACCACATTTTTTCCATTCATCATAGTCACCCACCATTTATTATAATCATTCAACATTCATCATAACATCCATCATCATTTCTACCATTTAGTTTCATGTAGGAATTTAATTAGCTTGCATGTTAAATAATAATCTCATTTATTAAGTGTCATTCTAATAGACTTTATGCACATAGAAGTCTGAGGGCCAAAAAGTTAAAGGAAACATAAGAATAAAGGACAATGAGACGTTCTTGAAAGATTTGTTAAATTGCAATTTAGAGTAGCTTCTTTGTTTTGAATCTTTAATATAATTTTTTTCATTAAGGTTTGTGTTGATACTAACTTTACACATTTCACACACACACAAAATAGTACCCACCATGGGGCCCTGCCTCATTTTTTTAACATTCTAGAAAATTTATGTTCATAGGTTTAGACGTGAGACTTTTGGCGCAAACGACACTTTCTCTGGTACATATTGCTTTTAGATTGGTGCATATTGTCTCTATTCTAGCGCATTTTGTAGTTTCATTATTTTTCACTAAATTTGAGAGCTAATACTTTGTTTTTTTGTCTTGTAGGTTTCCCAGATTCACTGTCAAAGATTCAAACATAAACGATTGACATATTGTAGGGGTTGGAAGTGATTAAATTGTTTCCTTTTGGTGAAGATAAGAACATAGATTAATTAAAGGATTAATGAACACCATGTATTTCATGCTTAATGGATGGTAGAAATATGCTCTCCCCTTAACTGAGTGACCAAAACGATAGACCCATTCGTGTTTATCTGTGAGTGTGAGTGGAGTATATAGTGTGTGTTCTCTCTTTATTCATGCAGAATAAAGAGTGATCGAAGCATGAGTATACTTACTTGTGTTTGTTTATCTTAGAGGGCCTGCCTTGTGGGAAAAAGTAATCACCTAATGGAACGACCCAACCAGTAACACACTAAAGCCAAGAAACTTCCAGTCGGTATATAAATGTGGATATTGGAACAAAGGCCAGTATCATGAGGATAGTTCTGATGAGAAGGGAATCATTGGACTCTCACCACATGGATTATCCCCCACAAATGGAATATTCATACTAGAACCCTTATTATAGTTTGGCCAAAAACCTTTATCTATTCTTTGGTGCAGCAATGATCGTTGCAAAGGAATCCACATTCTCATAGTTTTTAATAGAGATGATTAGCCTGGTATAAGAGTTATGGAGGTTGGAAGCTTGGTTGACTTGAGAAGTGAGTGCACTGTAAGGGGGAGCCCATGTGGCCAAGATTATGAATTCATCTGCTAAGAATAAGTGCGGTTGGGGTAAAACCTGCTTGAAATCCAAAAGAATACAGTCTTTCACAACCTTAAGATTGTGCATTGATTGATGTGTCTTTATCAAAGTGTTTTGAAAACAAATTTCAATCACAAACATCACATGTTGAAAGTGAAAACCTTGATTCATAAAAACATTCATCAAAACAACCAAGTCTCTAACTAGAAAATCTGAAGATTCAAACAAACTTCCAAGAAATGGTCTTATTCTCCCAGTTTGGCACATCTTGTAACTTTTATGGCATAGTTTGCCTCTATTTTGGCATAGTTTTCCTTTGTTTTGGCATAGTTTTCCTCTGTTTTGGCATAGTTTGCCTCTATTTTGGCACAATTTGCCTCTGTTCTGGCACATTTTGCCTCAGTTTTAGAGAAATTTGCTTATGTTTTGGCACAGTTTGCCTCTATTTTGGTGCAGTTTGTAGACCACAAAACTAGTGACCTAGACTGATCTCTTATTTGACAGTCAGTCTTATCCTGGGAATCCTCAGTAATGTTCAACCATTCCTTATGTACAACAGAGTCTGAACATGTGCTTTATCAAATGATCTCACAAAAGATTAAAATCTGGAAGCCCAAGTCCAAAGTTCTTAGTCATAGAGAACATAAAAAGTATCTCTCAACACTCTATGAATTTAGAGAGAGGTTGTTCTTCAATTTCTACAAAATAGCTTTAAAGAACAATCCCAATTTATACTCATTTTACTATTGTAAAAATTCAAGACTGTTCCAAAGATTTGAGTATCTTATATAGGAAGAAAATTTGTCTATGGTTTCATGGTTTGAACTCAAAATTTCAAAACTTTCTCAAGTCCAAAATCATTCATTAGGTACCTTAGAATCTAAACTTGTTAAAATAAACCTCTACAAGTGGAATTTTTTAACCTAGGCCAGGATCTAACATGTCAAAGTACTAAAATCATCAAATTTATCACACATTTGATTATTAAGCCTAGTTTCATCATCAGGATTTATCATCCTCTCATCACAAAATGAAGCTATATAGTCAAGAAAAACTTAGTCTCATTAGAATTTATCATTCTATTTGACTTAGTTGTAATCCTTGGTACTTTTCCAAAACTTAGATCAAAGTTTAGTCTAAACTATAACACTTGTATGCACATTCAAACAAGGTTGCAAAAACAAAATCTCAAGGAAAAAGGACTTGAAAATCAAAACGTTAAAGAGCCAAACATTGAAACTCCAAACATTGAAGCTCCAACCATTAAAACTCCATTCATTAAAGCTCCAACCATTGAAACTCCAACCATTGAGACTCAAAACACCAAAATTCAAAATAGTGAAACAAAAAATGCCATGGCAGTTGAGGCTGAAGAGAATCCTTTCTATGGACTCAACAATAATGAAGGGGAAGAAGTAACTGAAGAAGATATTCAACATGTTGAACAAGACCCCAATTTCCACAAATGTTTAGAAAATATTTTTGAAAGAAATGGGGAAAAATACCTCCTCCTTATGTTAGCTAAACATGGTGCTAAATTTCTGGAAGGCTTTGATGTAAATCAACTAAAAGAACCTTCCCAAAAACCCAAAAATGATCTCAAACAAGTAGTTTCCTTGACTCATCTAGTAAAAAACCTCCAACAACAAATGCTTGAAATGCAAAGGGGAACTTCAAAATGATACTTGATGCAAGAAATTTTTCCATATCCGTTTGATCAAAGTATTTTCATGATTCCCTTTTGAAAACATTGTGAATTCCCTACATACAAAAAATACAATGGAAAAATTGATCCCATAGATCATATAAGGTAATTTAGAACCATGAGTCTCAAATTTTCCTATGAAGAAACTTACTTGATGTGATTATTTCCATTTAGCTTAGGAGGACAATGCCTTGAATGGTTTTCCAAACTCACTCCACCAATTAACACCTTTGAGGAATTAGTCAACAACTTCATCACCCAATATTCTTACAGCATCTGACATGACATCACCATTAAAGATCTTTGTAACTTGAAACAAAATAAGGGTGAATCATTCCTTGTATTATTGCAAGAATGGAGAAGGCTATTTGCATGATATTCTCATCTCATACTTAAAAATGAAAAGATAGAAATCTTTATTGAAAACCTCAATGACAAGATGGGTTATAGATTTGGAATTGAAATGTCCCCCAACCTTCAAAAAATTGATTGAAAAAGGGATTAAAATCAAAGAGGCTTTGGTCAAGAGAGGAGTCATCAAGGTATACAATGAAAACAACTAATCAAACTACTCTAAACATTACAAAAATAATGAAAAACCAAAGTTTTGGAAATGAAACAAGCATGTAGGTAGCAACGACGGTGCAGTCAAAAACCAAAATACAAAACCTTTTTTCAACCTAACAATAGATGTCACCAAAACTAATCAGAAAAATGATCCACCCAATACCCAAAACAACAACCAGAATGTCAACCAAGGCAACAATCAAGGTAATGCTAGATTTAGAACACCATCATATTGAATGTCCTTAAATCAAAGAAGGTTCACTCCTTTAGGACAATCATTGGAATCTGCATTGAAATAACTTCTCGTAGCTAAGGTCATAACACTATAAGAGCCAAAAAATTGGGAACCACAAGTCAAACCTCCATGGTGGAATGATGCCCATTTCTATGAATTCATCATAACAAGGGACATAAAACCAAAAATTGCATGTAGTTGAAGTACTTGATACAAGATCTAATTTACAATAGAATGATATTTTTAGAAGGACCTCAAACAAACAATGATCATGGGGCATTCAAGAACCCTCTACCAAACCATGAGAAAGGAGAGTCTTCGTCATCAAATAACAAGGGAAAAAGCATAAACTATGTCGATGACACCACCATTCTACATATTGAGGTAGTTGATGATCTAACACATGACAAATAAGATCTTATTGTAAATGATAACTCAACCAATGATAACACCATTGAACATGAAAAAACATCATTGGAATTGAAAGTTTTCACCATGATGTCAACACTACCTCACATCAAATCAATGTTATCAAAATAAGAGAGTAACAAGACAACACACCCATCAATGCAATCACACGAGGACAAGTCAAGGTAACATTGAAAGGAGCTACCCCTTCCACGTCCAAATCAACTACTGGGTATGTGCACGATCATCATGGAAAAAATAGGCCCTTAAGTGGCAAAATAATTAGAAAAATCAGAGTTAGGCAACATGATGCAAAAATTTGAATAATTTATCTATATTATTTCAAACATATGTAAGAATAGAATTTGTAGCAAATTGAATGTAGTTTCTAAACTACTAGATTTATTTTATTTTTTTAAATCGATTTGGTGAAAATTTGAAATTTCAATGCAGTAGTACTTAAATTTTAGGGAAAAAATAAGGTGTCTGTCTGACCACCCTAACCACAATAAAATGATAATATTTTCTTATAACATTTTAGATATAAGTAGAGGAATCATGTCTCAATGTGATGCATATTTTTTTGTAATTTTTTTCCAAGTAAATAATTAATTATGATTTTTTAATTACAACTTTTTAAAAATATAAAATCTCCTATGTCTTACCACCTTCACTTGGTCAAAACTTCATGAAATTCATTTTTTTAATCCTATAGTATGTGAAGCATATTGTCATACATGTTTCAGATTCAAAAAATGTGATACCATTTGAAAGCTATAGATGTTTTTCAATCAGCCTATCAATTAGACTTTAGTCGTAATTCAAATAGAAAATGAATAATAATTATTTATTAAATTCAAAGTAAAGCATAATTTATATTGCTGGAAAGTTGAGAATCTCACATCACTCATCATCATATCACCACTTTTGGCCCATCATGATCTTGCACATACCCTATTATTGTCCCTGCAACACAATATAATATCGTTGATCAGTTGCAAAAGATACCTGCTCAAATATCCATATTAGAGCTTCTTAAGATTTCACCCACTCACAAGGAAATCTTGGAACAAGCTCTAGTCGCCACCATGGTACCAAACAACTTGGAAGTTTTCCAATTCCAAACTATGGTGGGACATTGACTATGCCACATTAATTGTCATTTTATGAACATGATGATGTATCCATCAACCATCCAAATAATTTTTCTCTCCACATCAAAGTTCTAATTCACAAACATTGTGTTAAACGTGTTTTAATAGATGGAGAAGTTTTCCTAAATATTTGTACTCTGAAACTTGTCTGTGCACTGGGATATTCTAAAGATTCTATAGAGTCTAGGAGAAAGATCACAATTAAAGCCTATGATGATGAGGAGAGATCATCCCAAGGAATGATTGTACTAGCCATTCAAGTAGGACCGGTTGTGAAAGAATTTTTTTTCCAAGTGTTAGATAAAGAGTTGACATACAACATACTCTTGGGATGTCCTTGGATACATAAGATGTAGGCAGTACCATCAACATACCATCAGCGTCTAAAGTTTCCTTTCAATGGGAAAGAAATCACTATCTCAGTTGATTCCAACAACCCCCAGTATTGCAACACCCTCATAAAACACAAGACACTTTTGTTCCACACAATAGGGGATATCCAATTCCTAGCTCATCCAACAATGAGAAAAAACCAAGTTGTATGTTAAAGTGGGTTAAGAAGAAGGACTAGTCAAAAGAAAAAGCTTCCAGTTAGTCTACTCCATCAAATCATGAAAGTCAACTCAATTCCTTATCAAAATAAGTTGAAAAGATCCAATTAAAATACAAAGGCATGGGGGAATACTCATTTGAGCAATCTTTATGTTTATCACAACTTTCATCTTCTCCTAAGTCATATGGAAAGCCTTCCACATCAAGACATCAATCATCAAAAACAACCATAGTATTTTATGGCACCTTTGTAAGAGAAAGTACCTTAGTGGATGAATCAGATCATAAGGAGGTTTTAAACTAGTTATACAAAGATGAAGAATCTCCACAAGCATCAACCTCCCATATACAAACAAAACAGTATAGAAAAGGCAAGACAATCTTGGAAAAAATGGGATATGCGGGAAAAGGTCCTATTGGTAAAAGGAAAGAAGGCATCATAGAACCGATACAACCTGTCACAATGCAATCCAAGGATAAAACAGGATTGAGGTATAGAGAAAAATCAAGAGAAGAAACCAAGCAACCAATTATTGAAAGAATTCTACAACTACAAGCTAGTGATGCTCATGAAACTGATTCAAATGTATATAAGTGGGATTTGCTATCTGAAGAGTCTTGACATGATAAGGAAACTGATGTGGTCCAAAATTATACACCCATACATGAGTAGGGTCAAATTTAAGGTTATAAACTACTTGAAATAGGATCACAACACATTGATGACTCTAGTGAAGATGATCAGGCTCAGAGTGAAACGGATAATTCAGAGGAGAGTTACCTTATAGAAATCAATTTTTCTATTAGAAAATCTAAATACATTACCATTAGGACTCTTACTGCATCTAACTTCGGCCAATCTAATGACTCCTTACTCCTAATACATCTCGAATTAATAGATTGGGATCAAACTGAGCCATTTGATATCCCCCTCTTTTTAAATGATGAAGCCATTGTCAACTTCCTATGTTCCACCAATCTTGAAATAGAATCCACCATTGAACATCATAACAAAGCTCCGAACCAGGAGAGTGTCAAATTTTCTAGCTACAAAACGAATAAAATAAGGAATAGATCTGATAGTGAAAACCATTCAATGGTAGTATCAAATCTTGAAAAAGTAAAAACAAAGAGCATATCCAATAGTGAAAAAATCTCTAAGATGCTGAAGGATGGAAGATGTGACACACTCCTTGAACACTTTCAAGAATGATCTAAAGTATTGGTTGAACCCACCCAGTCTATCAATATCGACAATGAAGAAACAGTAAAGACTGTCCATCTTGTAGAATCCTTGATAGATCAAGAAAAACTGAACTTCATCAAATTATTCATAGAAAGGAAAGTCAAATTTTCTTGGTCTTATGCCAATATTCCAGGGATTGACCCATAACTCATCATGCACCACTTGTCACTACTAGAGGAGTAAAACCGGTCAAGCAAATGTTAAGGAAAATGCATCCCCACATCAACATATTGGTAAAAGCATAACTGAAGAAGTTATTGGATGTGGGATTTATCAAACCTATTGACTATTTCAAGTGGATTTCTAACATCGTACCTATTTCCAAACTAGACAAAAGCATTAGAATCTGCATAGATTTTAGATATCTCAAGAAGGATTTCCCAAAAGATGATTTTCCTCTACCGAACATTGACATCATTATGGACTTGATTGTTGGCCATGAAATTCTCTCGCTTATGGATGGATTTTAAAGGTATAATCAAATCAAAATTGTACTTGAGGATCAAGATAAGACAACCTTCACATGTCTCTAGGGAACCTTTTGTTGGAACGTCATGCTATTCAACTTGAAGAATGTTGGAGCCACATATCAGAGAGCAATGACCACCATCTTTCATGATATGATTCATAATTTCATGGAAGAATATGTGGAGGATCTATTAGCTAAGTCATACACCAGAGAAGGACACCTAGAAATTCTAGATAAAATCTTCACCAGACTGGAGAAGTTCAATGTGAGACTAAATCCTAAGAAATGTGTATTCGATGTAACATCAGCTAAACTTTTGGGGTACATTGTATTGGCTAAAGGCATTCAGGTAGACCCTGCAAAGGTCAAATCCATCGTGGAGATCCTTCCTAATAAAATCAGCCAACTCAGATCCTTTTAAGGAAGATTCCAATCTATCAGGAGGTTTATCGCAGAACTAGCTGACAAAATTCACCCCTTCAACCACTTGCTCCACAAGAATGTATCTTGCTAATGGGATGAAAAATGTGAAGGATCCTTCAATCAATTGAAATAATATCTAATGAGTCCACCTATCTTGATACCACAAGCATAAGCAAAGCCACTTTTATTGTACATAGCAACAAATAAGATTTCATTGGGAGCATTGTTAGCACAAGAGGATTCAATAGGAAAAGAAAGGGAAGTCTATTATATCAGTAGAACCTTAAATTTCTATGAGATCAATTACACCTTCATTGAAAAGGCTTGTCTAGTAGTAGTGTTCGCTACCCAACAATTGTGACATTACATGCTCACTCATACCATCAAATTGATAGCCAAAATAGATCCACTAAAATACCTTCTTAGCAAAGCTAATCTAACAAGAAGACTAGCTAAGTGGGTCATGATGCTAAGTGAATTTGACATCCAATATGTTGATAGGAAGGAAATCAAAGGACAAGAAATTGTAGATCAGTAAGCTAAAGCACCTTTGCAAGACAATCTTCCCATGAACATTGAGTTTTCAAATGTTGATGTCTTAACAATGCCCACACAACAATGGGTCTTGTACTTTTATGGTTCTTATACACAACATGGATCAGGAGGTAGAACCTTGTTTATCTCACCACAAGGACATACCATTCCCAAGTCATATAGACTAATGTTCCCTTGCACCAAAAATATAGCTTAATATGAAGCCTTGATCATTGGAATCAAAGTAGCAGTTGAGTGAAAAATCACAGAGTTACATGGGTAAAAGAACAAACCTATGTCACACTTTGTAAAGGAATCAACCAACAACAAAAAAATTATGAACTTCGACCACATAAAAGTGGTCTTTATGTTTTGAATTTCAAAATGGTGTAAAATAATGAAATGTAGAACTTTTGGTGTAGTTTATTTATGTAATTTTTAAAATTAAAAAAAAAAAGTTTTTATTATGTTTTTATCAATTTAAGGACAAATTTTGGAATGCTGAAAATTTTATAAAAGAGTGACTTCACGGGCCGTAAAGAAACAAATTGAAAAAAAATTCATTTCTCCCTTTTTTTTTTCCAAATAGGTAATTTCAATATCTTGTGCATGGAAAAAAAATCACATTTTGATGTATATTTTTCTCATAATAATGTTTTAAAGTCAAACATGTTAGAATTTGACAGTTTTCACGGACCGTAAACTAATTTCAATTTTTTTAATCATTTTCAAAAAACAAAACATACCCTTTTGAAGTAGACTCTCTCCTCTTATGCCCAATATAAGATTTAAAACATTTTAATAAGTTTTACTATCTTTTTTTTAATATCTAATCAACCTATTTTTTTATTTTTAAAACCTACTTGCATTATTTTAAAAATAAAACATATTAAAACTAATCAAAATATTATAAAAATTATATATTTGGATTCTACACTTCAAGCTTTACAAAAGGGTATTTTTATTTTTTGCAAAAAGATCAATCTAACTAGAGAAATACTCTACCAAAGATGAATGTTTCCAAAAATTTTGAGAAATGATGAGTTGGCTACCATATAGGATGCCAACTAGACATTTTCAGCTGACATTGTTTTGGCCGATAAGGTTTCGGGCGAAACCCTCTTGACCAGTAATGGATCTGCTGAAAACTAATCGGTCGAAAACCTATCGACCAAATATAACTGAAATAAAATAAAATTATTTTCTTTCTAATTTCTCAAATTAAAAAAGTTCAAAAATAACCAATATTTCAAAAAATTCTTGAATGTTTTCAATTAAAGAAGGTTTATTTTGACATTTTAGAAGGTTTCTAATTTCTAAAATTTACAAGACTTATTTCGGCAAAAAAAGGCATTTGGAGAAGAGGAGAGATATTTTTAAGGTATGTATTGATCTTCAACTTATTTAATTGATTATGTTTTTATGAAAAATGCATTTGAAGTTTGTTTTCACTATTTTTTTTATTAAAATATTAACATCAAAGAAATATTTGTAGAAATATATTTATTATTCAATTAAAAATATTTTATGTTTTGCATGTTTATGTTTATTAAATTTATTTTTTTAAATATTTTATGTTTATGTTTTGCATCTAGTTACAAGCTTTATAAAATATTTTTGCTATATTACATGTACATGTTGCATGGAAAGCTTATGTGTGTACAAATTTGTATGTAGGAAATCATTCAAATTTGAGTGTAATTTGTGATGGAAAATCCAAGGGCTAGATCAAGGAAGTATGATCGAACATGAGTAAGACAAAGAAAGAGAAAAGCAGATGAAGGAACATCTACTGAACAATAACCCATGGAAAATATTGATGATCAAGGTGACGTATAGGTACAAGAACAAACTGAACCTAGTACTAATATAAATGTTTTGGATTGTGGTATGGAAAATTTGATGGAGATGGATGAAGATTGTCTTTTCAATAATATTTCATCTGAAGATATGTTATCTGAAAGCACATTAAAATTACACTCTAAAAAAATATGGGATGAATTTTTTGAAGAGTAATCTCTAATTGGAAGAGAACAGTTAATTGCAAAGTTATTTAGATGAAAATAAATGACCCCTGTTTTGGAGTTGTGAGGGGTTTATAATAGGAAAAGATCATTAGATTTAAAACAAACAATTGTTGAAAACCTACAAGGAGCATTAGAATGTATTGAAAAGAAGAGTCGATCTAATGATTTAAGTGTTGCACATAGAGCATTGGTGACTGTAATTTCTAGTAAGAAATTCACATAGAAGACAAGTTCAAGCAATTTCTGAATTACTAAATGTTTCTAGGACAACTGAACATTCAAAGATATATTGAAAAGAGAGATGAAATAGATGGAAATTTGAGAAAAATTGGGTAAATATTTGTAGGGTTCCTCGAAAAGATAGAATTTTAGAAGATGTAAAGAAACAAGTAGTTGAATATTGGACCACGCACTCTCATGTTTCTTCTAATAGAAGGGATACTGTACAAATAATAGGTGATGATGGTACAAAAATTTCTCATCCAAAAATTTTTATAGATACAACACAAAGTGAAATTTTTGAAGCATTTAAACAAGAATTTTTAAATGTGAAGATTTGTGAAAGGATGTTTGAAACACTATGACCATCATTTGTATGTATAAATAAAGTACGTGAAACTTGTTGTTGTCGAAAGAATGTTGAATTTGATCTACACCTACAATCATATAGAAAAGTTATGGCAACAAGTGACCAAAATTTAGCCATCCTTGGAAGCACAACACAATTTGTGAAATCTCTTCTATGTGAAAAAATTAGAAAATTTAGATGAATTTAATGTTCAGTGTATAAAAAATGTATGTAATGATTATGGAGATTTGAAGAATCTTTTACATGTTGACAATAATTAAATGCAAGTTACTTGGAAGAGATTTGAATATGAGACATACTTAATGAATTCGGGAGTTGAGGCCAAAAAAATTGTTCTCAAAGAGAGTGGATTTCCTTACAATGAATTCATGAGTAAATTTTGCAATATCATATATCCACATATCCAACATTGTCATGGTGCAAGATGAAAAGCTAAGCAATTTCATTATTCAAAGAATTGTTTTCCACTAGGTTGTATTCTCTCTATTCTAGATTTCTCTGAGAGCTATACATTTAGTCCTCAAACTAAGATCCAAAGTCAATCTTATCATTTAGAGAAAGTTGCAATCTTTGTGCAAGTTTGCTACAGACATGCAGAGTTAGTAGTCGATGGAATACAAAGTAGCAAAGATGATAGAATTATCATCAAAGAGGTTCATTTTTATATCAGTGATGATACAAATCATGATAGAAGCTATGTAGCTCATTGTTTCAAAATGTTTTTTGAAGACCTAAGATGACATGGCATAAATCAAGAACAACACTGGATATGGTCTGATGGATGTGTTGGTAAGTACATTGGTTTTTCAATTATTTTTATTTAATTTATATTTACTTTTAACTATGAGACTTAAATTGTTTGATTGCTTAAATCTATATATATAATTAATTTTTGAAGATAATTTGGTTTTCAATTGTTTAATTATTTGTAACTTCACAGGACAATTTAAGTCTACAAAAGCCTTTGTTTGGTTAAGCAGTCAACATGCTAGACACAACACCAAATTTTTGTGGAATTTTTATGAGAGTGGACATGGAAAAGGAGAGCACGATGGAGCAGGAGCATGTGTGAAGTGTGCACTTCGTCAACATGAACTTGCTGGTATGTAAAGTTTTCTCCATATATATATGTCCAATTTAGCTTGATATTTTTTAAAAGATTAGATATATATATATAATTTAAATAAATTAAATTCTTTTAAGTTCCTTGAAAGTAATAGGTGACAAATTGTGCCAAATTGTGTGTAACTTTTAGGTAATGCCATACAGAATGCAAACAATATTGTTGAATGGTGCAAAAGTCATTTTTCTACTCGTGACTCAACATACAACACACAATATTTTTGGGAAGTTACAACTATGTATGTCTAGTCAAAATTTGAATTTTAAAGCTCAAGTACATACATGATTTCAAATTGAATTTTCAAGTTTGAATTTAAACAAATATTGATCGATCAAATCCTTATAATTTTCAAGCAATTCATGGTATTATAAATCTGCATCAAATCATGACAACAGGGAGTAGTAGGCCTTTAGCAATGAATGTGAGAGAAAAATCATGTTTTTGTATTGATTGCATTGAGGACAATGCAAATATTGATCAATGTGAGAATATTAGAGATGTGATGTTTCACAGTGGGAAATGAAACAATTAATATCAATGCCTCCTTTTGTTGAAGATGACAATGTCAATGTCTATAATCCACTATATTCAACTGATTACGAACGTGTATCTGATTTAGTTGTTACAGGTATGGAAATTGATTAATTTAGTTAAAATCAAGATTTAAATTTATATATATATTCTATGTTTAAGTAAGTTTCAAATATAACATATAAATTTTTACAACTTTAAATGCATAATTTACTTAAATATGTAAATATGTGGTGTGTGTACAAGAGATATTTTTGTTGTAGTTGCAGATCCTAAAAATGTGGAAGGTGTAGATTACTATCTACTAAGATGTACGCAACCAAAAAGAAAATTGGTCAAATCGATGACAGATGGTGATGGATAAGAGTATCCCATTGGATCAGTCATTATTGAAGGCACATATTATCAACAAATAAAGATAGATAAAAATGGTATTATATTTTGTGATTATAGGCTAGGACAAAAGGTTCTACATTACAGTCACTTAGTTTTGGTAACAAAAAGAAATTTAGAAACTTTACCTAAAAGAGGACGTGCCAAACAAAAGTGGAGGTTGCCTATTGAAGATCATGAGAAGATTTTAGAGATAATTAAAGATAGAGAGGATCTAGATTTTATGTACCAGGAGCTTTAACTTGTTTTTTGGATATATGTACACATTTATGACTCCAAATCTAGATAATATATATTTGTATTGATTGGACATGTGACATGATTTAGAATGGGTTTTTGTTTTAGAATGTGACATGTATGTTAGATCATATATATGCTTGATACAAGACCTAGTGACTTTAAAAATATTTTCATTTACATTTTGCCTAAATTCCTTTAAATCATCTAAATTTCCAATTGCATTTTTACATGTTGGACATGGTTCATTCTTTTAAGTTCACTCTTGAGAATCTCTAGAAATTCCTTTGTATCATCTCTCTAGATTCCTTGATTGTAAATTTTTATGTTTGACATGGAATTGTTAAACTTTCACTTTCAAATCTTTGAATTTAAATATTTGTTCAACTCTACTTATACACATGAGCTAGATTGAATATATATACACATGCAACAATTTGTACAAAACCTAGTCTATGTTCCAATTTTGTATTTAAATTTATTTATGTTCCATGGAATTATTAAGTTCACATTCAAATCTTTCATTTCATTTGAACATTCAACTCCACAAACTTATATAATTATCTAGTTGATTTGGTGTTTGAGTGGTGAATAATCTAGACATAAATGTTGTCTCTAGTTTTCTTTATTTTTTATACACTACTAATGCACGACATTCAATAATTTTAAATGATCATCTGGATTTTCATGTATCCTAATCATCATGTATCCTAATTTTATTATTTTCATCAAGTAAGCATCCCTCATCCTAATGATCAAGTTAAGATCAAGTTTTATCAAGTAATAACCCATTTAACCATAATCATCCTAGAATCATTTAAAAATTATCCATCTAGATCCATCTCAACCATACATCCATTCTCCATCCTTAATAATAAAAAAACATCACTTGAACATTAAAATTTGGTTACTTGGTCTCAATCTAGTCCATACATCATATTTTCCTTTCATCATCACCCAAAGCTTTCAACATCTAGGGACCTTATCCTTAATTTGGACTATCATCCATTTCAAATCCAATCTCCTAATAAAAAATCACTTGACCTTATCATTTGATTTCATCTTTAAACTCCAAATTTTCTTAAAAACATATTAGCTCCTATCTTTTAAGTATAGAACTATTATTTATCCAATTTTTTAATGTTAGATTGTATCCAGGTTCTCTTGGTTTGGTCTTTCTTGTTCACCTCAAGGTGCATTGGAATATATGAACATTGTAGTGAATCATAGCGATGGTGTTTGGGGTGCTTGAGATAGCTACATTTTGGCATCAATTTAACTTTGTTTACCATGTATAGCTTGAGAGCATGTATGTAATGGTCCATCTTTCTAGTACAATTAAATATGGATTGATCAATTTTTAATTTATATAGAATCATCATCAATTTTTAATTTAATATTAAATGTGCATGACTTTCAAGATTTAAATATATATATCAATTTCCAATTGCATATATATAAATGTTCCACATGGAATTCTTAAACTTTCAAAACTAGAAATTTGATTTCATTCATATTCAACTCCACTTATAGCTTACATGCTTTCTCTGAATTATGTGGTTCATTCTTAAGTGAACACTTTCAAATATATATATATATATATATATATATATATATGATTTCATTTACATTCAACTGGACACAAGTATAGCTCATCATCTAGTTTAAGAATTCTTTGCATGCACATTCAAATGAACATGTGTATAAGATTATATGGAATTAGAAATTAGGTTCATGCATAGCATGATATATGCA
The DNA here is from genome assembly GCA_007258455.2 of Sequoia sempervirens. Taxonomy (NCBI): domain Eukaryota; kingdom Viridiplantae; phylum Streptophyta; class Pinopsida; order Cupressales; family Cupressaceae; genus Sequoia; species Sequoia sempervirens. Next base: position 324,965,098 of record VDFB02000008.1, on the reverse strand, counting down.
CAATTTAAATGCATTTAACCTATACTGACTTTGAAAATGAAGATTTAGAGCTTTAAAGAATTCAAGAACTATCATCTATTTCCAATTGCATTTTTATGTTCTACTTTCAAATATAGCGTTAATCTCAAGCATATTTGCAATCAATTTTTTCTATTTCTTGACGTATTTATTAAAGACAAACGCATTTGAACTATTTATTTAAATTAATTACATGTACATGTCCATCTTTTAAAATTCACAAATAGCAACCATTAGATAGTGAAGTCCAACATTTTGATTTCACAATGTAAATTTATCTATATGTACAACAAGTGAATTTGAACAAACCATAATTTAAATTTAAATATAGGTACTTGTTCCTTGATAAATAAATAAAACCATAAACTAATTTAATGCACGATGTATTTATAGATGTAATGTAAGTGAACATCAAACCATCATAATGCATGTATATAGCAAACCTAGATTCAAACCATAAAACATAACTATATGAATGTGACATGTAAATCATAACAAGTATATATATGTGTACCATAAAACATAAGTATGTAACACATGCAAATGTTCAATACATAAATCATAAAAAGTGTCTCCAACGTGTAATACTATAAAAAAAATCTCAAAGAGAGGGATGTCTGGAATCATCAGATCTATGGCTCGATCTCTCCCTTGATCCACAGCCTAATATCTCCCTCGATCCATGGAATGATCGCTCTTCTGATCCAAGATGTGTGGATCCATGTCCCAGTCCAATATCTCCTAGTCTATGTCTTGAGCCTCATCCCAACCCCTGCATGTGTTCAAGTACATATATATATAAAATTATCTAAAATTACAATGTACTTGAGTTCAATTTGTTCAAACTTAAACATCAAGTAATTAATTTTTTAAATTAAATTTAAATGTACCTCATCTGCATACTGTACGGGATCGCCATCATGCTCCAAATTTCCAAAGTCTGGCAAATCACCATACTGCTTAAAATTTTCAAGTACACAATTTCAATCAAGAGTTAAACAACTAGAAGTTTTTAAAATGCATTACATAATTTTTTAGAACACAATTTTAAATATATGTATTTAAATTATAAATTGAAAGAACCTGTTGTGCCTGCTCAATGGTTCTACCAATGTCACTAAGATCATGAGAATGTAAAAACATCGTAGGGGGCTCTGTAGCATGTACATTATCAGTAGCAAAAAGAAGTCGACTATATGGACAGGATCAGGTGTTGCAGTAACCTCAATGTGACCTATAACATCCTGACGACTACTTGGACAAGCTAAAGGATCAATAGAAATGTGATGTGCATGGGATCTTGTAGGCTGATGTGTAATATCCTGAGCTACATTTTCCAACCCATGGCTCATATGTGTATGAGGATATCATTGTCTAATAAAGTCTAGTACCCTGTCAAGAGCAATCCCATGGTCCTCATTGATAACCTGATATGCTACTTGTAAATCCAAAATTGAGAGTCTACACATATTACGTAGAGTCGTGTGGGTCATATGCTCAACATCTGCAAGAGTAGGTAGATCGGCACTAATAAATGGATCATACAATGCAAATGTAGCCTCAGTGGGAGGAAGGTTGATTTGTGGGCATAATAAGTATCTACCAACTCGATCAGATGAAATATGATCAATATGCATCGTAATAGAGGCAATATTTTCAAAAATATGACTCTGAGTGGAGTCTGTTGCTACCTCCCCTGTTGCTGCCAATTCCAAACATTTTGGTAAAACCAAAAGGTTTGGGCCAACTAATTCCCTCATGTCCATATGCGATGGAAAATTTGAAGGTCTAAACTGTGGTTTGTCATAAAAACAACCTTTACCTTGGCCAACATGCTTAGGATAAGATGTGTAGTCCACCTATATATGTAAATGAAATTTTGCATATAACTATTTGACAAAATACAATGGCAGCTCATCATTGTGAGGCGATCTATGATGTGTTGCCAACCATCTAGGGTATATGAATGGCACAACAAAAGGATCTTCACACCTCGTAACCACATATCCTCTAATTTTATTTTTTCCTCTATAAAATGGGAACATGGATAACACATTTTTACCTGAAACTAATTTGGCAACTTCTTTATGTTTCACTATGCCAATAACACTCCTGGCAAGAGAAAAATAAAATTGCTCAATGCTGATTTCATCATAAGGATTGTATGATCAAATTATCTCGATCTTCTTAATAATCTCTTGTCTAATAGTGACTAATCTATCTCGATTAGCCAAATTGGCCCGGATTTGTGAATTGTTTTCTCTAAACATTTTAGAGCATTGTCCAATCTAGCAATACTATCCTGAAATATATTTGATCTAGTTTGAACTTCTCGCTCAGAACGAGGGGAATGATGAGATCCCTCATCGGCCAATATATATATATAAATAGATAGAGATCTACATATCATTAAAACAAAATTACATGATGAACTAAACAAATTTAAATTGAAAAATTTTCAAAACTAAAAAAATATGTATATTTAAATTAAAGGTAAAATTTTCAAGTTTCAAAACTAGAAAACATTTTTAAATTTAAATGTATCTAATGAGATCTAGTTCAAAATTTATATCTATCTCTATGTGATCCTATTAAATCATAGATGCATGTAATATTCGACCAAGAATAAATATGGAAAAAATATATTTATCCTTTCAACCACTCTATACTAAAATTCTGATCAAAATAAAAAAATAACTCTTCATTACAATTGGTCACACACACACACACACACACACACACACACACACACACACACACACACATATATATATATCCAGCCTTTCTTTGTAATCAATTATTTTTTAAATCAAACACTAAATAAAAAGGTTAAAATTTCTTTAATTTTTTTATCTAACTTAAAACATATTAAAGTAATAAATTTAAAATTCTTTGAAATAAATTCCTTAGAAATAAAATATAAACATTGTACACATGTTTTGTAGGCACAATATCTCCTCTGATATGATATTTTTCTTCAATGAACTTACCTCAATAGTTCACCTTTTGCAACAACTTAGATAACATAATCTAAATTTGACTACTCCAAATCTGAGACTTTCAATACATTTGTGTATGTACATATATATACATTTATGTGTATGTATGTATGTATGTATGTACACATGTATATATACATGTATATATATGTGTGTGTGTGTGTATGTGTGTATGTACACATGTATATATACATGTATGTATATGTATGTATGTCTATATACATACATGTACACACATGCACATATATATACATGCACGTGCGTACATATACATACATATATTTATGTACATGTACATACTCAAGTACATACATACATACACACCTACATATATGTGTGTATATATATATATGCATACATACATGCATACACATACATACATATATATGTGCATGTACATACATATATATATGCATATACATACATACATACACACATGTACACATATGTATATATAATACATACATGCATACACACATACACATACATATATAATACATACATACATACACACATACACACATACATGTATGTATATATATATGCATACATACATACACATACATACATAATTTACTTAAATACATACACACATACACATATGTATATATAATACATACATAAACAGATGTACACATGTACACATGTACATGCATTATGTACACATGTACATGCATTATGTACACATGAATGTATACATGTACACACATACACATATATATGTACATGTGCATGTGCATACATATATGCATACATGTATGTATACATACATATGGTGAACTAAAAATTTGGGGTTTTCAATTTTGAATTTATAGAAATGTAAATTTAGGAAAAATGTATGTATGCACATACACACATGTATTTATATATATTGTGTACACATGTACATGTATGTACACTCAAGTGCATACACATACATGTCCATACATACATACATATACACGTGTATATGTGTATATTGTAGTTATCATACTAAGATATAGGAATTTGTTACAGGAATTCACATTGATAGAATTGATGTGCAATTGTTGATGGAGAAGTTTTACTTCTATTGATTTGTTGAGATTAATTTCCAGCCTATTCAGTCTTATATTCAGTATAGTTTATACGTTGTGCTCTAACAAGATGTGTATATACAATGAAGTATAAACATTTTATTTCACTTTCACCTTTAATCTCTTTTCATTCTTAATTAGATCATGCTATATGTTCATGTCTGGATCATTTCTGATGGTTATTAGGATTTTCAAGGATTGGCACTTTGCTCTTGACAGTTTCTAGTTGCATATTTTTGAATTTTTTTATTGTAACAAATGATAAGTGCTTTAGATTTCACACTAATAGGGAATCTCTTTGATCATCAACTCATACTTAATAGTGGTGATAGTCCAAAGAATAGACAATGAGTAAAATTGGTATGCTCTAAACCCCAAATATTTCAGAAAATCAAATAGATAAAACAAATCTATGGAGGTATTTGATATTAGCCAACATATATATATTAAAAAATGTTAACAAAAACTTAGTTTTCTACTAGAAGCATTCAAAATCATTTACTATACTGGAAATATCATGGCCATAATCAGATGTTGAAGTTATGTTGTGTTGTTGACATGGTGATAATATATATTAAAAAATGTTAACAAAAACTCAGTTCTCTACCAGAAGCATTCAAAATCATTTACTAGAATGGAAACATCATGGCCATAATCAAATACTAAAGTTATGTTGTGTTGTTGATATGGTGATAATATATATTAAAAAATGTTAACAAAAACTCAGTTTTCTACCATAAGCATTCAAAATCATTTACTAGACTAGAAATATCATGGCCATAATCAGATGTTGAAGTTATGTTGTGCTATTGACATGGTGATAATATATTAAAAAATGTTAACAAAACCTTGGTTTTCTACCAGAAGCATTCAAAATCATTTGCTAGACTGGAAATATCATGGCCATAATCAGATGCTGAAGTTATGTTGTGTTGTTGACATGGTGATAATAGAGACATCAAGTTTTTGGTTTGTTAACTATGCCAATTCCTAGCATTCTGGGGCTCTCTATTGGATTTGAACAATCAAATTTGTGAACTCTATAGGATTTATCATGATTTTTTGTTCTTTCTTTGTTTCTAATCATTCAAGACCTTTTCCTAAAATTGTTCAATCTTTAAATCTTTCGAGCCTTAAAATATATATATATATATATATATATATATATATATATATATATATATATATATATATATATATATATATATATACTGTTAACAACCTTAATTATTTTTTATCAGTCAACTTCAGCATAAGTCAATTTTAGTATTAAAAATAGTGAAATATATCTTATCAACTATGACATTGACTGGAACAGTCCATGCATTTTGACATTGGACAACTATGATTTCACATTGTGAATTCAAGAAATGTGTACAATCATTCTACTTTCTAGACAGAAAGAATAAATTATAACAATGGCCGGAGGAGGTGCTCTTCATATTCATGTAGTATAGTCAACTATCTCCACCTAAATAGTACGCTAACCAGAACTTACAGTAGATATCTTTATTGAGTAAAGCAGTAGGATTATTGTTGGGTTGTTTCGATCAGTGTGATGTAGGTTTTAGGAAGATTTGTGTTGTTATTTTTGTGTAGCTTGTAAGTCAAGAAAAGGAGGTGAGGTGAGCAAGAATTTTCCTTCATTAAGTCAATTGATTAGTGTGGGTTTTGAAAACATTCAAGTTTGTTTGGAGACAAAACAAGAAGAATCCACAAGATATGTTGGCTAATATCAAATACCTATCAAAATATATATATTATGGATGAATTTGACAATTAGGTCACTTTTCTCACAAAACCCCAAATTATTAAAACACTAGAGAAAACTTTTTAAACATTGAAATCTAATAATGTTCCAAACATCACAACCAAATCTATATATTTCCTTCATCATTATCACAAAAAACACAAACTGTCATTTCTTTATGCCAATAAAATTGATCATAAAAATTTCTTTTCACATTTCAATGAAACCCTAACCCAAAATACATCGAATAAATCTCCCAAACAAGATAGAACACAAAAAATGTGAATAAAACAATCCAAAAAATGACCCCAGATGGAACTTGGGTATATATGGTCGTTGTTGGTGTTGACCTCAACTGACAAGCTCTTGCCCTCAACCCTTTCGCCTGAGCGTTCAAAATGGTCGACCTAGTTTTTTTAAAATTTTATTTTGATATTTTCAATTGACACATTTTTGGCTGATAAGGTTTTAGCCAAAAGTAGCTCACTCAAAAAGGTGGAGTCACGTAGGCACCATGTCACTACCCCATGGATTCAGCAGAAACCCTATCGGCCGAAAACTAGTTAGCTGAAATTAATTCGGTTGGATTACTTTATTTGGTCAAAAGTGTGACATAGTTTTGTGCTTTTACCCACATGTCTATGGGGATTCACAACTAGTCATTAATTAGGTAAATGATGACTATCAAACAAAGGATGACAAGTTGATGAATTCAAAAAGTACTTTGTGGAAATAAAATTTGAGCATATTCCTTGAAGCAACAACAAAGTCATTGATGACATGGTGATCATTGCTTCTCTCTTGTAGATTCTGAAGAAATGAGCCCGTTAAAAGTTCATGGTGCAACAACTATTATCATAACCCTGAGTCCCAAGTTATCTACCATCTAGTTGAGGTTTATATTTCCCTCTATGGGAAAATCTATACATACCTAAAAGATAACACCCTCCCTCCAGACCTATCTTGTAATAAAAAATGAAACTTCATTCTCCAAACTGCCCAACACACCATTATCGTGGATGTACTTTATCAATGAGTTCTTGAAGAAACTCTCCTCTGATGTCTAGAACGTGACAAGTCTGAAATGGCTTTATGGGAAGTACATGAAGGTGTTTTTGGAACTCATTCGAGTGGTTTAATTTTAGCTAAGAAACTCCTATGTCTGGGATATTATTGGTCGACTATGGAGAGGGATTCTTTTCAGTTCTCCAAGAAATGCCAAAAGTGTTAGATTCACAGAAATCTCATCCATGCACCAACATAGGAACTTCACCCTTTTGTATCAACATGGCCCTTTTTTTAGTGGGGATTGGACATTGTAGGCAAGATTCATCCATCTTCGTCAAATGGACACAAGTTCATTACAACAACCACTGAGTATTTCATGAAATGGATTGAAGTTGTCCAACTAACCACCATCATAGGAAAAAAAATCTCCTCCTTCATCCTAAACTACATCATTTGTAGATATGGCATCCCTTAGTCCATCATTACTGACAATGATAGACCTTTCAAAAATCAAGACGTTGAAGAACTTTGTGAGATGTTTTACATACAACATCAATTTTCTACACCATATTATCCTCAAGGAAATAGACAAGCAGAGGCCTCAAACAAGACTATCCTAAAGATCCTCAAGAAAACTGTCAACGATGCTAGAAGAGACTGGCACATTCATTTGAACCCTTCCCTATGGGCTTATAGAACCAATATTCGTACCCTGAAGAGAGCTACACCATATGCTCTAGTCTATGGATCATAATCCATTCTACCTATTGAGGTTGAACTAACATCACTCCAAGTGTCACTAAAAGGGATCATTTCAAATGAGGATTATAGAGTGTCTAGGTTAAAAGAGCTAGAATTTTTGGATGAACATCATTATCATGCAATGGATCACCTAAAAGCATATCAGCAGAGGATATTAAGAAGCTACAACCACAAAGTAAAGCCTAGAACATTTCAGGTTGGTGATTTAGTTCTGAAAGAAAATCCTCACAATCAACAAGAGAGGGAGAAGAAGGGGAAATTTAAACCAAACTAGCTAGGTCTCTTTGTCATTGTCTCAGTCTTTGGACAAGGAGCATATCGGTTGTCCACACTAGAAGGGGATTTATTTGATGAACCTTGAATGGCCTGCATCTCAAGAAGTTCTACACCTGAATCATCGAGTGCATCAGAAAAATTCCTAAAAAATACAAAAACATCAGAAAATGTCCTAAAAAAATGGTTTCCCTGATGAAAACCTAGAAAACAGGCATCTTGGCAACAACAAAAAAAATATCAAAAATACAATAAAATCAGAAAAAAGAGAAAAATACAAAAAAAAGTGAAAAATCAAAAAAGATATATTTTTTTTATAAAATCTAAAAAAGTGCAATAAAAACTAGTGAAAACTTGGCAATAGGCACTATTTGTGATAGGCTAGCTTTTCCATCTATTTGAGCATGTTGACCATTCACTTTCACCATCCATCAGCCTATCCTTGAAAAGCACCATGTACATATCCTGGCATCACGGTCATGTCTCACCCTAGACTGGGGGAAAAAACTTGAACTCACTGGGGGCAATAAACTCTGAGCTTGAACCAATAGTACAACACAACCCAAAACATGATCATTGTGCAACTCAACATTGAACATCAAACACCATAAAAAATACATGAACACATCAACCAAAAATCCAAATCAATCAAACCAAAAACAAACTTCACATGGATGATGTTCCTTCTAAATCAAGGGTTTATCATGTCAAACACAAATGTTCAATTTTTGTACTTTGATTTTTGTTATCATATCTCTGGAGCCCCTCAATGATGTATCGAACTAGAAGAGCCAGGAAGGAGTATGATTTTTCTTTGTCTGTTGTCTATGAGTTGATTATTATTACTATACAATTTTTTGTTGGACGTGCTCTACAAAGTATGACTAATGAAATTCTTCATTTGCATAAGAAAACAATTAACTCTTTTCTATTTACACAAGCAATACTCAGGTCATCATAGTTTAATTATACTTAGATGCTTGTGTTAACTTGCACTATCAAACATCATGGAAGTAGTACTTAGGTCATCATGGTCTAAATATACCATCGATGCTTATACTCACTTTCAACATTTTAAAGGCTCAATGATGATAAAAAGTACAACAAATCAGTTGTTACAATTACAACATTTGTATATTAGATCTCCATGGTTAGATTAGATTGCATCCATGATATTTTTGCATCTATATTTAGGGGTTTACCAAGGTTGAAACAATTTCACAATGATGCTATCTCTCACATTAATGGATTGAGTACACTTGACATTACCAAAAACACATCATTTTCATATAGTTTCACATTACTTCCATCATCATTTACATACATCACATATGCATTATCACATCATTCATCCATCTATGCATCACATCATAATATCCACATTAGAAAACACAAAAATAAGTGCATTGCATCTCACTTCCATAATCAAAATCATTTCATCAATTATTAATGGATTAAGAAATTGTTCCATTAAGAAGATGGAAAGATATATCTAGGAGAGTAATATTTCCAAGAAGAAAAGCATCTCTATTTTAATAGGGGAATAATTGAACTTGATGCATCTATAATTGAACTTGATGCATCACTAAAATCATTTATTCCTTTAATAAAATGGATCTTGGATTCACATAAGAAGATTGAAAGACATATCCCGCAGAGTAAGATTTCCAAGATCAAAATGTTGCTGAAAAAAATGATTGCTTAACAAGGATATAATTCCCTTGTTATGAACATCTAAAACCATTAATGAAGATTAATTTTTTATTACTCAAATCCAAGACTGACAAAGGACTCATTGGATCAACATAATCATGCATTATCATATCAGCATTGCATACATTCCATAATCATCATTACATCACCTCATCATTACAAAGCACCATAATCATCATGTCATCATCACATATAAACCTTCACATAAACATCAATAGAAATATGCATTATCATGTGTTCATTTCATACATCATTCATTCATCTATTACATCATTTATTTTCACTAGAAAAGTATAAAAACATAAAATGCATCACATATCATTTGCTAATAGGATCCGCCACATACATCATTTAGGAATCACTCATAAAACATCATAGAATCATAACACATAAATTATATCCTCATAAACATCATAAGCATCATAATCATCATCATAAAATAGAAAATGCATCCATAGCATATCATATCATCATCATATAGAATATCACATAGCATCATAAAGTAGAAATAAAATGCATCCATCATAATCATCATGATCATCATCATATGAACATCATAAACACATATAGGCACATAGATAAATCATCATCATCACCGCATATCATATAACTTCAAAATCATAATTTCAAGTGTACAAGGATATCCAAAGGTATAAAGAGATACATCAATATAAAAAATGACATAAATCATAAAGTCTCAACTAAATCAGTGTATACATCAGGTTTCAGTACATCATCAAGTATCAATGCATTAATAAATCCTATACTAGGGCATATCAATCAATCAAAGAAGTCAAACCACATCACCCAATCAAATTTGAATCTGCCTGCACCAGATGCAAAAATCATCCTATGATCATAACATATCACAAATCAACAATCTTATCAATCAATCAACATCAATCAATCAATCAAATCTAATAAACTCTAATGTAGTTTCGATCAAATCTCATGAGCATCTATCATTGATCATTTCCTATCATGAGGAAAATCATCACCATCATCAATCTATCATTGATCCTCACCTATCATGAGGTCAATCATCAATCTATCATTGATCCTCACCTATCATGAGGTTAATCATCAATCTATCATTGATCCTTTCCCATCACGAGGTCAATCATCAATCTATCATTGATCCCTTCCTATCATGAGGTCAATCATCAATCTATCATTGATCCTCACCTATCATGAGGTCAATCATTAATCTATCATTGATCCTCACCTATCATGAGGTCAATCATCATCATCATCCTATCATTGATCATTGACTATCATGAGGTCAATAATCAATCTTTCATTGATCCTCATCTATCATGAGGACAATCATCAACATCCTATCATTGACCCTCACCTATCATGAGGTCAATCATCATTATCCTATCATTGATCCTCACCTATCATGAGGGAAATCATCAACTATCACATCAACATCATCAAATCAATCGATTGAACACAATCATCAAACATCAAAAACAAGGAGGCAACATAAGGCATCAATTCATCAAATCACTCACTCACAAGTTTTCAAATTTCCAAAGGCTCAAATGAACTTTCTAATCACACTTTTTAACCTTTTATGGTTAATTAAGTGGCATTTTATAGGAATGTTTATTTTTCAAAGGGGCCCTAATTAATCAATTTCATCACTTGGTGGCTTATACATCATTTTTTGGGAGATAAATCATTTCTGACGCATAAAATTTTGAGATCATCATCAAATCATCGAAAAATAATAAAAAATTTCCAAAAATCCTAAAAAATTAAAAATTTCACTGATTTATCTCCCAAGGGGGCATATATCCCTCATCACCTAAAAATCAACGTTTGGGCAATTGAAAATTTTATTTTCTTTGCATCAGTATCAAAATTTTATTTCAAGCAACATGTAAACATATTACTTCAAAGAGCGAAAAAATGTATACACCTAAAATTGGTCACAACATTTAATTAATCAAATACTAGTTATTTGATTAATATTCGAATACGTATAAATAAATTTATAATTTATTTATATTGTTCATATCCTTTAATTCTTCAATTCTAAATAATCATATTCTTCTAATTTAATTAAATAAACGAATTTCTAAAGTTTTTTTTATTTAATTAAGTTTCACTAGTCTTAGATTAGGAATTCAAACACATGTATACAAATTTTTATGCCACCTCACTAAGGTCACATGAAATTAATTAATTCTAATTTTTAAATTAGAGTTATTTTCAAACACATGGCTTATTCCCCACACACTTGATTCTCCCACACATTTGGCATTCAAACACATGGTTTATTCCTCACACACTTGATTCTCCCATCCATTTGGCATGTTTCCCTTGGTCAAGGGGACATTCTAATCATTCTAATTTTTAATTAGAATTATCTACAACTTTTCATGCCACCTCACCAAGGTCACATGAAATTAAATAATTCTAATTTTTAATTAGAATTATCTTCCGCCAATTTTCAAACACATAGTCTTTTCTTCCCACACTAGAGTCTTCCATCCATTTGGAATGTTGCCTTTGGTCAAGAGATTCCTCCATCCATTTGGCATGGTGTCTTTGCTCAAGGGGACAAATTCTTGATTCTCTTCATCTCCACTATTCATCCTTCTTGTTTGAATCTGGACTATTGATCATTGCCACCTCACAAGATGCTTGGAAAAGGATACAAATACAACCCTTTGGCATTGTATTTTGCATCCACTTTTGAATAGATTTATCATGCAGGTTTATCATTTGAGCTTGGGAGCATTATGGAGTCTTATAGTTACATTTTATATCATGTTTTGCATCATAGTTAAATCTTAGAATAACAATTTCCTTCATAGTTGCATTTTAGATTAGCATATTTAGAATTTGCATTTGAGCATATGTAGAATCATATATAGAATCATATAGATCACTACCATAGTATCCACCATAGTTTTTCCATTCATCATAGTCACCCACCATTTATTATAATCATTCAACATTCATCATGACATCCATCATCATTTCTACCATTTAGTTTCATGTAGGAATTTAATTAGCTTTCATGTTAAATACTAGTCTCATTTCTTAAGTGTCATTCTAATAGCCCTTGTGCACATAGAAGTCTGAGGTCCAAAAGGTTAAAGGAACCATTAAGAATAGAGGACAATGAGATGTTCTTGAATGATTTGTTAAATTTCAATTTAGAGTAGCTTCTTTGTTTTGAATCTTTAATATAATTTGTTTCATTAAGGTTTGTGTTGATACTAACTTTACACATTTCACACACACACAACTTGGATTGATATTCAAATTTTGTTTCTAGAGGATACATTGTGGAAATATACTTGGACTATCCATAAGATTCAAAAAAATATTGATAAATTTTAGAATTTTTGAGTCAAGAAATAATCCAAAGAACTTATTGTTTTTTATTTTGTTGTTTTTCATTTTATTTCTTTGTTTTCTAATTTTGTTTTTGTTTTTTTTTTGTTTTAACCATGATGGGACACTCAATGATTTAATTCATGACCATCTTTGAAAATTTTCCCCTTGTTTTAGACAAGACTACTTTCCTACATCAGTAACAAGCCATGGTTGGACACATGTTTTGTTGTGGGATGAAATGGGTGGATGCTTTAGATAATATTGATAGATAAAAATGCAAGTCTTATTCAAATTTAGTGCCTATTGCTAGGTTTTTACTAAGGTGCCTATTCTAGAAGCACCACAAAAATGGTTTTCACTTAAAGAACACTTTATTTCTCTTTACTGTTTTCTTTCTTTTTGATTTTTTTGCTTTTCTATCTTTTTGTTTGGATTTTTACCCTTTTACCTAGTGTATTCTGACATGTTTCAAGGGTAGAAATTCTTGAGGTGGTTGTTGTTTAGTGGTTCAGCTAAAGGGTTCCCCTTCAGGAGTAGCCAACTAATAAGCTTCAGAACTGTAGCTTGTTATGATGATAAATGGGCCTAACCAATTGGGTTCAAACTTTCCTTTTCCATCCTGATTTGGTTGTACTTTATGATTCTCCTTGAGGACCAAGTCACCAACTTGAAAGTTTATTTTTTTTATTTTCTTATCATAGCTTCATTTGATCCAATTCTAATAAACATGAAGATGGTTTAACGTGCTCAAACACCTTTTATCTAGGAGCTCCAATTTATTTAACCTAGTTACCTAATATTCTTCATTGTTGACCATGCCTTTTAGTGATATTCATAATGAGGAGATTTCAACCTCTATAGGTAAGACAACCTTTGATCCATAGACCAAGGAGAAAGGTGCGGCACCTATAGGTGTTCAAATGGTGGTTTGATAATCCCACAAGATTTGGTTTAGCTGCAAATACCAACCACGACCAACTTCATTAATAGTATTTTTAAGTTTTTTTGTATGGTTTTGTTATATACTTTGGCCTAATCATTTCCTTAGGGATAGTATGGCATGGAGAATCTATGTTGGATAAAGAATTTAGAACACAACTCTTGGATGTCTTGATTTTTGAATGGGGTTCCATTGTCTCTTATTATCATTTGTGGAATTTCATACCTACAAATTAGATAATTCAAAATGAAATTTGATATCTATTTTCCAGTGATGTAGTTCAATGGAATTTCCTTTATCCATTTGGTGAAGTACTCTATTGCTATGATAATGAACTTGTTCCTATTAGATGAAGCAAGAAAAATCTTAGCTACCAAATTTAATCCCCATTCCAAGAAAGGCCATGGTGTTGTGATGGGTCTCAACTCCTATGTTGGTACATGAATGAGGTCACTGTGATGCTGGCATTGACAACACTTTCTAGAATATTGAATGCACTCCTATTCCATTGAGGGCCAATATTACCCTATTCTAAGTAGTTTTTGGACTAGGTTAGTTTTGCTAGAGTGGGACTCGCAAACACCTTCATGTAAATTTTGTAAGGGCATTTGTGTTTCTTATACATTAAGACACCAAATTAATATACCATCTAGACTGTGATGATATAGGGTATCTCCTAGGATTGTGAATCAGGAAGTCCTACGGGTGAAGGTTTTCTTTTGAGTGTTTGTTAGGTCAAATGGTATGATACTATGCTAGATGTAGTAAAAGGTGTCTTGGTAGCATGGGGAGTTAGGACCAACAACAACACATATCAATTCTAATTTTGGGATGTCAAATTTAGGTACAAGAAGTTGCTCTACAAAGAACTCATACTTAGGAACATTTTGTGGAATATCGAGAAGTGAGCCTATTGTTTCCATTGTATTGACAACTTTGTTGTTGATCTAAGGAATTTGTTCAAAGGTTATTGTGATAAAATAGTCCTTGAAGCTATCCACCATCCTTTTATATGGCATCAAATTATTGTCTTTTGGTTGGTATTCATCATTCACCTGTTTGATCACTAGTTGAGAATCTTCAAAGACCTACATTTCTTTTATTCTCCACTCAATAGCCATTTTGAGCCCTATGACCAAAGTTTCATACTATGAGATATTACTTGTGCATAGGAAGGAAATCCTGTATGATTTGGGTATACTATATCCTTGTGGTGTTACAATTAGAATACCTAATCTTGAGCCATGTTGAGTATGGGCCCCATCAAAGTATAGGATCCAATGGTTTGCTTATGCTGTCAACAATATACCTTCATTTGGGAACTTTGTGATAAGATATTTGTGATATTTTATGGGTTCTTCAGCCAGCTTGTCTACTATGATTTTTCCCTTGATGGCTCTTCTATCCACATACTTTATATCAAACTCACTTAAAATCATTACCCACTTAGAAATTCTACCTATCAGGGTTGTTTTTGCTTATAGGTATTTTAGTGGGTCTATTTTTGAAATCAACTTTACCTTCTTATTTAAGATATAATGTCTTAGATTTTGTGTCATGAATAAAATTGAGAGACGCATTCTTTCTATGGGAGATTATTTCAATCACTTATGTATTTGACTACAAATTATGATGAATGTTCATCAAAAATTCAACAAAATATTGTCAAATTTCTAACAAAACTTTGTTTTAAATTACATCACTATAATTTTTTCGCTTTAACAACCAAATTTTATTTTTCAAAACCATGACCCAGGATCATTAGTCATTGCCACAAAAAATGTAGGTTGTTTTCATTGCAAAATCGACCTAACTTTGTCCATCTATCGATGGTAAAAAACACAAAACACTATAGGGTGCCCATTTGAGAGCATCAAACAAACAATAAAACATTTGTCATTTTTCTAACGAGGTTGAGTTGCCATTGCAATGAAAATTTTGTTGCAAGTATAGCAACCTCATCGTAATTTTTTTTGTTTCGTTGGACTCCGTTCATCAAAATTTTGACGAAACATTGCAGTTTAAAAAATAAATCATTTACCTACCACCATAGTGAAAAGTCAGTAATTGCATTTGGTTTGTTAAACATGGCACCTAGTTCAACTATTAGAGTTGGTAAGAACCTTCAAGTATGTTCATATTTCCATAAGCATGAGACATTTAACACCAAATCGATTTGAAAATTCCCTCTCCTAAATATATATTTGTATCACAATTATATTAGGAGAATGATTAACTTCAACATCAAACCCAAGAGCTACTAAATCAAGGCAAGATCTACCCTAGCTCTTCACCATGGAGCAGCCCAATAGTCCATGCACATAAGAAGGATGATGCCTAGAGCCTGTTCATCGACAATAACACACTCAAAAAGATCATAGTGAGAAACAAATAACCTTTGTCTTGCATCAATGACTTGTTGGACCAATTTCAAAGTGCATAATACTTCACCAATACTAACCTCAAATTAGGATACCATTAAGTACTAGCTCAAACTAAAGTTATTTGGAAAAAATATTTCAAAACCAAGGATTGTATGAATAGATGGCATAATGGGTTAGCCAATTTCATGTTCCTAATGAATGGTATCCTACAAAGCTTCACCAATTCCACCATTGTCTACTTAGACAACATCCACCTCTTTAGAAAAACTTAGGAGTATGTGGAGCAAGTCTCATACATACTAGATACACTAGACCAATTCAAGTTGCAAGCCAACCTTGGAAAATACACTTTTGGACCCACATAGATTTAGTACTTAGGCTACATCATTATACATGTAGACCTTAGCACAATCAAGAAAATTTTAGATTGACCAACACAGCATAGCCTCATTGACTTGTGCAATTTCCTCAAACTTGCCAACTTCTATCCCAATTTTTTTCTTGGTTTCTCACATTGCATGGTCACTCAATCAAATCATGCACACAAAGACACCATTATCATGGAAACCTACACAACATGCCTTCAAGGAGCTCAAGTAATGCCTCCACGAAATGCCTAACATAGAACACCCTTTTGAAATTCAGGCTAATGTATCTAACTATGTACTCCACTCCATACACATGAACATTAGATTATGTATCATTATGAGACTTTTAATATCACTCTACCTCTGAAAAGGAGTTGTATGCCACCATAAAAGCTATCAAGAAATGGTGCCACTACATCTTGGGATCTTGGGTAAGGAGAGAATCTTTCACACCCATCATAACCTAGTTTAGTTCTTACATACACAAAGCAAATTGGAAAACATCCTTATAGTAGTTCCATCAAGTGATCAAGAAAAAGAAGAGGAAAGACAAGGCAATCAATTGTCTTAGTATACTACCAGTTCATGTACTCATAGGTCTTTGTGACTACCATAATAGGTCATTAGTTGATGAGAAGATAGTATTCCAAGCATAAAGAGGCATGACAATAAAATGGACTGTGAAAGAAAAGGTATGCAAGTGTAGGGTATAAATATGATCAAATGACCAGTGATATGTCTGACATGAAAAAGATTGAATAGGAAATCTACAAGTCTCAAGAGGACAAAGGATTCAAGTCACATCCAATGTGATTAAGATAGTGACCATGAAGAAGGGATGGGGCAATGGTTTATGGCAATCACCTTACATTGAAAAGGGTGCAGATATTATTCAATGGATAGAGTTAGCTCCCACAGTGAATTTTGTGCAAATAGCATTAACAAATACCTTATACATTAAACCCTAGGGTTTGTAAGAAGGTGACACTTAAAGGAAGTCTTATGAAATGAAAAACAAGAGGAACAACGTTGAGAGAAAAAATGCAAGAAAACAAATCATAGAGCATGAATTTTTTCATGAAAGACTTGTGCCATGATTTTTTTTGTAGAAATACTTGGAGGTATGAAGCATATGAGGACATGAATCTTAGGTTTTACATGATAAATTTAAAGACATGGAAAGTTAGTCAAAATCTTCAATGATGGACAATGATCACCAAGATAGTCATGATGATATTCCAAGGATAAAAGACAAATACTAAGTGACCTTGTGAAGTTGAAAGATAGTTTGTTATGACTAATAACCTATGACAATGACATCATTTAAAGATAGTTACAAGGAAAGTAAAACAAGAAATTCAAAAGCATGAAAAGATAGTCACAAACGAATAGACCATATATTTGCAAGGACAGTCATGTGCATTGATATTCATGAGGAAGAAGCAATACACAATGTAGGATGTAACAGAGGGGCAGTGTTATGGAGGAGTACTAAAGATATAAATTTTTGATGAGAAATCACAAAGGGGTCAAATCTCAAGAGAACTAAAGGATTGTCATATTAATTGTATGAGGTCAATGGGCACAAAAGAGGATCAAAGCATAGATCTAGTAGGCATGAAAGAGAAAATTTCAATATTCAAATGACACTCAATTTGATTGCTCAAAGAAGACAATCA
The DNA here is from genome assembly GCA_007258455.2 of Sequoia sempervirens. Lineage (NCBI taxonomy): Eukaryota > Viridiplantae > Streptophyta > Pinopsida > Cupressales > Cupressaceae > Sequoia > Sequoia sempervirens. Next base: position 324,946,792 of record VDFB02000008.1, on the reverse strand, counting down.
CCATACATATAAAGGGAAGTCACCTAGAAGGACTATCAACCAAGGGCAATAAAATATAGTCATGTAAAGGGTATATTCAAAGGATCACAATCCACAAGAATTTCAAAAAAGTAGAGTGACAGTCCCCCTCACCAAGTGAGCAATGATGGAAAGAGTTTAAAGTCTTCAAGAAGATTCCAAATAATGAGAGGTATAAAATTATTTAAAATACAATCAATAATCAACAAAGGATGGTCTTAACAGTTAAAACAATGTATGAAAATTTCAATATAATGGACTATGAGATGAAAGATCAACAATGCATAGTGATTTGATGAATACGGGTAACAGTGCTAAGACAAAGGAATAGTCAACTAAATGCAAAGTTAACGGTCATTTAACTAAGGGAAATCATAAAGATTATAGAGGCTTATGATTCTTATGATCATAGATATGAATTTGTAGACAATCTGAAAGACTATCATATGCCCTTAGCAAAGGTTATGACTGTGATGTATTTTCAATGGTTTAATGAACTGTGAGTCTCTAGTGGATTGGTAGACTGCATGGTTTATCCTCCATAGGTCTTTATGAAATATTTTTACCCTTAGTAATGTATTAATGATGATTATCCTTTTTGTCAAGACAAAGATTAATGACTGAGATTGAAGCATTATGACAGTGTGCTAGTTATGGTTGTGTCTTAACAAGGGTAGATTTTGGTAAGGAAGAAAGTACATTGAATGAATGTAAATACATAAATTTTTGCATACCTACAAATGGTACAAAATTTTATGGTTAATTGGAAGCCTCCCATCATTAACAAGATCCAAATACCCGTGTATCTATCTCAATCAAGCCTCTAGACCCTTCATTGTTGTCAATTTTTCCACTCACCTATTATTCACAAAAGTCAAATTTTAGAGTTATGTTACCATTAAAAACAAAAGAAATAGAGCTTTGAAACCAAATCCACACACAACACAATGTGGTATTCATACAAATCCATACAAATAAACTAAACTCAAAACATTGGAATGGAAAGAACTTCAAATCATGATACAGAGCATGGATTCACTTTAATCAACTAGAGGCACATTTCACAATAATGTGTTCTTCATCTAAAACATTTGTACAAGGTTCAAATAGTAAAGAGATTGATGAAAGATAGAGGAATTAAAAAGATACTTGGATGTAGTTTGATTGAAGGCCGTAAACTGGTACATGTTTTTTGTGTAGGAGACATATCACATCCACAAACATGGAAGAGCTATGCAAAGTAGAAGAAATTGGCTTGGAAAATGAAGGCATTAGGGTATAAAGAATCATTTTTCTGCCACCATAGTGAAAATTTAGCACTTTCTTTCATCTTTGCATATTGGTTTGATGCTTCAAATGATGCATTTCTTATATTGAAAAGTGCATTACCTTATTGAGTTTCTCTTTGTTTCGAGAATAGTTTAATATTCTCTACATAATAGGGCCAGCCACATGATGATGGAAGCTCATTTAGCCTCTTCCCCCCTCACATCACTCTCAATTCCCCATACCTGATCATATAACATTAATCATTCATTCATCCATTAATAACATATAACATTCATTCATTTATCCATTAATAACATATAACATTCATTCATTAACATATAGCATATTCATTCTTTTAGTTTTTACATATTATCAAAAATATGGTTGTCATAATATGATTACAATCACCTTTTTTTTGGTTTCTTTTTTGTAGCTAAAAAAATAAGAAGTGGAGTATCACTTTCTAAATCAACTTTCCCCCCTTTAGTTGTTATGCGCTCTACTTGTGATCTTAATGTATTCCTAGTCATGTACTCATGATGTGGAGGCCACTACAAGGGGGGGTCTGCTGCAATAACAAAGAAATGTTAAATTTATATATTTTATTATTATTGTTACAAGTATTTCATTAATTAAAAGAACATTAGAGCTGCGCTCTTTACCTAATAGGGCCACATCATGTTCCTAATCTTGTCTTATAGCCTCATGCTCAACATGTTGAACACCCTCTAAATCTTGATCTAGAGTTGAAACATGAAAGGTTACATTAATTAATACACCAATTGAAATTAAATATGTTTAAAATAACATTAGAGTGGTCCTCTTTACCTAATGGGGCCACATCATGTTCCTGATCTTGTCTAGCTTGATCATGCTCAACATGTTGATCATGCTTTAAAGTTGAAACATGAAAGGTTACATTAATTAATACACCAATTATAATTAAATATGTTTAATTGTATTAATCCATAGTACATTTTGTATAGCACATGAATACATCCAGTACCAAGATGCACACCATGACCTTCATCTCCAGGTTGTGCTCCACCCTCACTAGGCTGCACTCCAATGTCATGTGCAATATTATCATTGCTTTCCTATTTAAAACAAATAGGCACATAATTACTTTACGGTGGAAATTATTATTGAATAGATTACACAAGTATTCAATTTTAAATAAAATTTATTGATTTTATTTACCTACGTGTTGGATGCAGTGGAATATTGTGTTTTCCTAGTTAAGACTCTTAGGCATTCAACCATGGCTCCATAGCCTTGATGGAAGGCAATCCTTAGGACCTCTTCTATGGGCACTCTATTGAATTCAGAGCCTTGCATTTTTTCATAAGATCATGAATTTTACTTCTATGGTGTGATAAAACCATTTTTTTTTGCAATTTATTATTTGGATACAATATTTCATTTATTGATACTTACAATTCATGCGGCTAATTTCATATAACAACAAGAGCCAAGTTTGTGCTACCCATGTTTTTCTAGTCTTTCCTTTTTTTCCTTTGATGTGTTGGGAAGCCTATGAAAAGTTTGAAATATGTTAGATTATTTAAAAAAGAAAGAGTAATTAGTATATAATTACATTGTTGATAGTATCACATACCTTCCTTGGTCTGGTAGTGTCTTTCCTTTTTTCTTTTTAGCCTTCTCCTTTCCATCCGACACCAAGTCCTTCCACTCCCTCTCTAGAATCATGGGGGGATGCTCGTACTTTTTGTTCTTCTCTAAATGTGGCCTATATTGGACCCTCACATACTTTAGATAGGTACTAGCTTTCTTAAGGACCTTGGTTTGGTTGAATGTGTTATTACCAAACATCACAACTAAACAATTAATGAGCTCATCTTTTAAATCTTGATTTTGTGCATTCCACCATGTACGTATGGTGGGGCCGAAGCTCTCCAATGTAATGTCATTTAGATTTTTAAAAAAACATCATTTCTTGCAAAATGATTATGGGATCATTAGTCTAAAAAGAGTGATCAATAAGTAATTTTCAATTGGATTATATATAATGATAATTAATTTTTTTTAAAGTAACTAGGACCTTCTCTATCTTTATGGGAACGAAATACTTGTTCACCACAAATGTGACCAGAAATGTTCTCGTACTAGTAATATGGGAAGATCTAGGAAATGTTGCTAAAACATCACCAATACTAGTGGCCTCTGCATCACCAGGTACATGTCCTGACGCATGTTCTAGCATGTGTTCGTTGCCAAAGGGTGCACCACCCAATGTCTACATGTTATGTGTTGCTGACATTTCAGTCAACCATATAGGTATAGATGATGGCGTCGGATGATGTGATGTATGCATAGGAAGATTAGGATTGACACTTGTATCAACCCCTACTCCCTAGGAAACACCTATAGTACCCTAATCATGGCCAATAGCATCATGAGGATGTAAAAATTCTTGTAAAAACAACAAATATTTTAGTCCATGACATAAAAGAGTACAAAATATAAAACCATGAATGAACTTATGTTATAATTAAAGACATCATGACAACTTACTTGCAAGTTTTGTGCTCTCTTAGTCAATATTTTAACCCTTTCTCTTATCTCATCTGTTTGAGGCACTGTGAATAACAACTAAAGGATTTACTCATTACATTTTTTTGGGTCTTCCTTATCATATCTAGAGGGTTTGCAGAATATGTGATGTCATCATTGCATAATAGTGACTACACCTCCCTATGGATGCTCTCCTCTATTCCTGGTGTCTTTCCCTAATCAGCCAATTGCAACAAGAATATTAAAAATATTATCAAAATTAACCCAATAAACTTATGAAAAAAACATAATAATAAAACATTTTGCTTGTATCTAATTTGTACAATTACAATGAGGTAAACCTATATGGTAGAAGTTCCTGAAGATGCATCACAATATGTGCTCTAGGTGGGAGCCTTCCCTATATGATCAATGTCTCGCTGTGAAAAAAATAAATATAAAAAAACATTACTGAAATGAAACCAATAGGCTTACAAAAAAAAAACTAATAATAAAATGGTATATTGGAGTCATTAATTGGAGGTTGGGTAAAATGGTATATAGTACATACCACCCCCATAGTAACTATGTTTGTATCTATGTGATTCAAATTGTAATCAATTAGCAACTCTTCCCCTGCAGTTATTGATTTTATCACATACGAATACACAGTTTCCCTCGTGTGCCTCAAATATGCAATTGGGTTGCTTATTTGTTGACCCAGGTCATGTACTACTTATAAACCCTACAATATTCCTTGATGCTTTTGGCCTTTCATCAATGTACATAGCCACTCCTTTATTTTGATCTTTATCTTTTAGCTGTATATAATTTGCTGACAGTGCATACCTATGCATACTTCGTGTATATCAAACTAGCTACATCCAATATTTGTAACTATAACAAGTTTCAACAAACTCCATCAATTTAGTTACTTTTTTGTAAGAGACCTTTATGTTGTCCATGCAAAATAGGCCCAAACCATGTAATGACAATGGTGCTATGCGATATATCCTCTCATTGACACAAAAATTAGTGTTTATTGGAGGAAGTTCCTTGGGTACCCATTGTTTCCATAGATGTTTGTACCTCAAGGGAACCTCAATTTTTCCTATACTCTCATCATCATAAGAACATGACCCCCCTTCACCAAGAAAAAATTTCATGTGCTTATGGAATTTTCTTCTAATCTTCTGATCTCTAGTTGGTCTCCCTCTTTTAGACCTACTACATGTCTCACTTTCCTCTTCTCTTCCTGAATTTCCCTCACTCAAGGAAGATAGATCTGAAAAATACCTATTTGGTGGTACTTGTACTCATAAGGATGTTGGATGAAGTTCTTTCATGGTGATGTTATCCCAAGGTGACATTATGATTAATTTATCATTTCATCGCTAGAATTTGATAGGTTATAAGGTAATCATGTCTTGATAGATTGCAAGTTATTATTGCTACCGTCCAAATGTGTCCATCAAAAATAAAATCAATTTATGAAGCAGACTGTCCCCTACAAATAGTGACTTTAAAATGTCATTATTTTACAACCTAACACAAACATGGAGATTGGGAGATGCAGTTCATAGTAGCTGAGGCTATGGAAGCCTAAAAAATGTAGACTTGAAGTGATGAATTTTCCTACATGAACAATGTATGGCAATGTTCCAAGGATTTTTTCATGACAATTGAGGGGAAAAGGTAATGAATGATAGTAATTATCAGTCTCATAGTCTCACAATCTTAATCCAAGTTATTTGATTTACTAGACTTCGACTTAATGTTTTAACTCCCAAACTTTGTAACGAGTGTTAAATGCGACTATGGTCCACCAATTACACAAATAAGGCCTCCAATGTATTCTGTAATTGTAATCAAAGGAATTTTTTTCTTCAATTAGGTAAATAAACTTGAAGGGAAACACCACCAAGTGGTTTATTGGACACCTACATGACTAAAAATAGAAACAAATTTACATTTAATGCAAATTTAATGCAAATTTTCATACTTTTGGTACGTTTTAAGGCAGGATGAGTGGTTGCATCAATGTTCTAGTTTTGTATGACAAGGTTTCAATATCTTCAAATAGTGAAAGTTAGTTCTCATAGTCATTTGAAACAATAAAATTTTGATTTTGTATGATGGTAGGATTTGATAACTTAAAATAATTGGCTACCGAACAAAATTAAAGTTAAAAGAAACTTTTTCAGTTTAAGGGGTTAGTCATTTCTTTCATCTTTGCATATTGGTTTGATGCTTCAAACGGTGAATTTCTTATCCCACTTCTATCATATTTTATTCCCATCCCATTGCAAATCAAAAGGGTTAAACATTTAGTAATCTTCCATTCTTAGCTTTGAAGTTGTTGACCTTACATACTTGTTTTGTTGAGTCACAAGTTTGCATGATAAGAAAGGGTATGTGCAGGATTATGAGGGGCCAAAAAGTGGCAATATTATGGGTATTTGTAGGGTATGTGGCTGACGACTTTTTTTTTAACCCAAAATTGATGAAATGAAAAGGGTTTTTAGATGAGATTATCATATTTCCACCAATATAAATTATGCTTTAATTTTAATTTAATAAATAATTATTATTTATTTTCTATTAGAATTATGACTAAAGTCCTGATCGATAGGCTGATTGAAAAACATCTATAACTTTCAAATGGTATCACATTTTTTGAATCCAAAACATGCATCACATTCTATGCTTCACATACTATAGGATTAAAAAGAAAAATTAAATTTCATGAAGTTTGACCAAGTTAAGGTGATATTTTTTAATATTTTTAAAAGTTGTAATAAAAATTCATAATTAATTATTTTCTTGGAAAAATTACAAAAATATGCATCACATCCAGACATGAGTCCTCTACCTATATATAAAATATTATAAAAAAATATTATCATTTTATTATGGTTAGGGTGGTTAGACAAACACCTACTTCTTATTTTTTCCCTGAAATTTTAGTACTACTACATTGAAATTTCAAATTTTCATAAAATAGATTTTATTTATTTTTAAATATACCTAGTAGTTTAGAAACTACATTCAATTTTCTACAAATTCTATTCTTACATATTTTTGAAATAATATAGATAACTTATTCAAATTTTTACGTCAAGTTGCCTAACACTGATTTTTCTGAATTTTTTGCCACTTAAGGGCCTGTTTTTTCCATGTTGATCCTGCACATACCCGAAAGGAAGAATGAAATTTTAAATTTTAATTGTTGCTAAGACCCTATATTTTATTTTCTCCACTTTTTTTCCCAAGCAACCATATTATTTTTTTGTGAATGGGGGTCAATAATATTTTCTACAATCAATAGAAGACGGCTCCATGTGATACATGCATAGCTAAATGGGGAGTCTCTGGTGCAAGAGCACCTACACCTTATGTTCACAACCGAAGCATTATAGGTTGATCATAGAAGTGTATAGGGAGGTTTTCAAATAAAAATTATGTTTTAATAAGGTCCAAAATACCATTTATTGTTCCATTGATCCATATTGTAAACAAGATCAAATATGTGAAGAAATTGTCAATGATGGTCAAATATTGTCAAAGTAGGTAGAATAGGTTTTCTTGTAGGGAGTCATGTATTAAAGATGAATAAGGTCTAAAAATAACATTTTCAATGTGTTTATGGTGCTTGGAAGTCATCTAGTTGATAATGTAAAAAGTTGCAATTATTGACATTAAAAGTTGTCAAAATTGCAATTTTGAAAAATAATGGGTTGTTAAGTGTTTGTAAATTAGTTATGGACATTGGTTGAAGGTAGTTGGGGTCTGAGATGATTTAAAAATCCTTCCAAGGCCTGATAAGTTTTTTTTGGAGTTGATACCAAAATTTCATATCAAATACCATGTTCTTGAAGAATTTTTCTATGTTTTTACTATTTTTGTAGAGTTCTTTTGTGTTTTACGGATCTGTACAAGCTTGAAATGCTTTGAGATAATTGGTGTAGATAAATATATGTGTTCCCTTTCATTTTAATTTGTTTTGAAGTGCTAAATCACTGTTTTGTGGAAGAAAACAATCAAATACAGGGACTGCCATGTTTTTCCTGTGTAAGGGTTTGAGGGCTAAAAAGAAATGACATCCACCAATCCACCCACTGTATTGGAACTAACTTAGTGGATTGATGTGGAACATGGTAGATAAGAGGTTTATTTCATTTAGGGTTCTGTTAAAGCAAGAAACTTGGCATTGAAGTGATTCCCTAGGGCTAACAGGGGCAATTTTCTTATGAATTTGTGGTTGTTAAGTCAGGGTTTGTCAATTTGATGGATGGATCAGTATGAATGAACTTTTTTAATCCTATTTTAGGATTATTTTAATGCGTTGAAGATAATAGTTGAGTTATGGATGTTTGGTATATGGTGTTTCTCTAAAACCCTAGTGTATTAAGGGAAAATGGAGGATTTTGTAGAACAGTGACAAAAGGGCCATGGCTTAGCCCAAAAATAGTGAAAATCCAATTAAGCTCAACCTCATGGACATTCATCTATAATATTTTAAATTCATACCAATTTTTTTTTTTTTTATCTATATAGTTTTAGATTTATGTGACAAAATGGTTTTATCTATATCTATATAAGTTGTATTCACTTGAGAAATTGCAATTTCTCATCATAATAGTTGAAATCTTAAAAGAACAACATGGGATTTCAATCCCATTTTGAAGTAGGCATGTATGTAGTCCTTGGAAAAAGGATTCCCCTATGACCCAAGTTCATAGGGGAATGGTTTGGGAAAAGCTCCAAGGTTTGAAGTGTTCCTAAATTTGATCAATCCTACTTTAGTATGTTTCAACTAGAGGTTGAATTGTGCATAAGATGGTTGTGAACTCACCTTTCCAATTAATATTTTTCCACTATGTATATTTGAGTCAATGAAAGGAAACCTATCATCATTATGCTTTCCTACTTTGAGATTTGTGGTATTTAGCTTTCCAAAGTCTATTCCAATCTTGAATGAACTTCTATAGGCATTGTCATTATGGTTTTCCTTGATGTGAATGTGTGAAAATTCCTCCAAACCTGTTTAAACTAGAATAATAAAAGTTTGTGCGTTAAACAATATTACCTTATGTTTTGAATCAATGACATGTAAAATAGGGTATGAGTTAGCCTCAAGAGCTATTAAGTTCTATTATTCTAATAAATAGGGTCATGATAAAATTGACCATAACTTGGCTATCACAAAGTTAACAAAACTTGCTAAATTTGTATTCAACTATAATGAGGTATTTAGTCATTATGATTTGATGGGTGAGAAACTCTTAATAGGTACTAAATATCTACCTATATATATATATATACTTGAACTTATGTTGAGATTGCGATGGAGTTCCTTATGACCACCTTTCCTAACAATAGGTAATTAATAGCAAGTATATTGAATATGGTGGATATATGTATGGTGGATAAATGTATGCTAAGCTTTATGATTACTAATACACAAAATGTGATATACTCAAAAGTAGAATATTTTGTAATATTACATTTATGGATTTAACTTGTGTCTACTAAATAATGTATTTTTCAAATAATAATTGAATTCAATAGGTGACCTTTGAGACCACTTTATGAGCTTGTATTTTATGTATGTGGCCAAATAGAGGTGAACCCATGTGGATTCAATGTTTTACTTGTGATATGGATTTTGATCCCAAGACCTATAGGACCATTATATAGTTTAGTGGATCCATTAGGGGTGTTGTAATCAAATTAACTATCCTAGGGTGTAAACCTTCAAATAGTATGCATAGATCAACATTTTGATACTTTCTAAGTGTCACAATGTTGAACCAAGATTAATATAGGACTTGAATTCTTAGCATCACAAGTAGGGTTGAGAAAGGGACTCTACAAGGGAATTTCAATCATGATCAATGGTAGAGGCATCTGCAGCTCTAAGTGAGTAGGTTAGTAGCTATGTTTTGATCCATTTGCAAAGTTGAAGACTACAAAAATTTCTTGGGCATGCATGCTAGTCAGGATATGGCTGAATAAAACTATACTATTTTTGTTGTCTTATCTTATATAATTTTACGACAATGGGGGTTCCAATGTATGAGAATATCTTTGGAAAGGCATGAAAATTTTAGGTTAAAGAGAATGGGGGTGCCAATATAAAATATTTAAATCACTTATAGTACTCATTCTCCCTTGGTCATCGATTTTCCCTTAGTGCCCTCAACCTTGTAACTTTGGCTTTCCTCCTGCCCTGTTGCACTAAGCTATGTGTGTGTATTGATATGGAAGGTTTTCACCTATCCAAACTCTTTCTGATCATTGGTATTGACCTTTCACTTCTCCAATTTGACAAGCTACAACTTGAAAATAATGTTTCGACGAAGGTTTTAGAGTATGTTAATTAAAATGAAAATTATGGCACCATTTAGGTTTTAATATTCTACATAGTTAAGTATATCTTAGCTATATTTTACATAATAAATAATATAATTATTCTACTTATTATAATTATATATTATATTCTTTAACAAAATTATTAAATACATATATAAAATTATTATAATTAATAATTAATAATAAGTATATTTTTATATAATACAAAATATAATTAATATAATATATATTTAATATAATAGTAATATTAGATTAAATTAAATATATAATATAATTATATTTATTATTATATAATAGTATATATAGGCTTTTACCTGATATTTTAGAGGATTTTACCATTACACTATAGTTGGTTTACCATTAAATGGCAGTTGAAACTTGTTTTCCAATGACACAATAGTGGTTTCTAGGCATGAGATTTGTTTCAAGCTCAAATTCTCACAATATATGTAGCCTATTAGCTAATATAAAGAGAGAAACTAAAAAGATAGAGAATGAGATAAAGAGATAAACTTAGATAGATAGGGAGAGAGAGAGAGAGAGAGAGAGAGCATGAGAGAGAGAAATATAAGAGATACAAAGGAAAAGAGAGAGGGAAAAGAGAAACTAAATTTTCATTGGTTGTTTCATGTCAACAATCCAAGGATGGCATGTGTCCTTCGGGAGTTATGCTCAAGGCAGCATGCCATTTGATTAAAGATATGATAATTCTCCTTTATGACCTCTTCAATGTACCCATTGCACACTTAAGGGGACAAAGATATGGAGAGAGAAAGAGAAAGGAAGAGAAAATGGATAGGGAGATAGAGATAAGATATAGATAGGTGGACAGAGGAAAAAGAGAAAGAGATAAAGTCGCATAAAGATATAGGGAGATAAAGATAAATAGAGGGAAGAAAATATAGAGAGAGAGGGAGATAATGAGAAACATACAAATAGAAAGGGATACAAAGATATAGAGAGAGGTAAAGTGATAAAGGGAAAAGGATGAATATATTGAGATATAGGGAGGGTGATTGATATATCTCTTCATGTCCATCTCTATCTCTCTATATCACCCACTATCTATGTCACTCCCTCTTCCCCCCTCTATCTATTGAGCTATGTCGATCCCTCTTCCCCTTTATTTCTCATTCACTCGATCTCTCCCTCCATCTCTCCTGCTCTATATCTCTATCTCTATTTCTCTTTTTATCTCCCTCTCACTCATCTCTCTATCTCTTTCACCATCCCCCTCCATCTCTCTATATCACCCCATTTTTATGTATCTCCCTCTCCCTCTATATATATTGAGCTATCTCTCCCTCTCTCCCCTATCTTCTTCTCTCTTTCCCTCTCTACATATCACTCTCCCTCTCCCCCTCTTCTTTCTCTCCCTTTTCTACCTATCTATCTCCCTCTCTTCTTTCTCCTCCTCTTCAACCTATCTCTCCCTCTCTCCCCCTCTTCTCTATCTCTCCTCTTCTACCTATCTATATCCCTTTCTCTCCCTCCCCCACTCTATCTCCCCCTCTCTATCTCTCCCCATCTCTCTATCTCCACCTCTCCTCCTATCTCTTCCCATATATATCCATCTCTCTTTCTCTTCCCCTATATCTCTATCTCTCTCTCTTTCTCTCCCCATCTATCTCTATCTCCCCATACTTGTTTCTCCATTTCTCTATCTCTCCTAATTTATCTCTCCCTCTCTCAATCTCTATATACTTATATCTAATTCTTTTTGTTTGTCTATCTCTTTGTCTCTCTCTCTCTCCCTCTCCTCTCTCTATATCTTGTTATATCTCTATCTCTCTATCACTTTATCACCATATATATCTCATTATATCTCTTCATGTCCCTCTCCCTCTACATCTCTCTATCTTTTCCTCATTATCTCTACCTTTTTTTATCCCTATCTCTCTCTATATTTATCTCTCCATCTACCTATATCTCTCTATCTATTTTCTCCCTCTTCCTCTCTCACTCTATCTTCATCCTACCTCTATTTTCCTCTCTCCCCCTTTATCCCTATACATGTCTCTCTCTCTCTATCCATCCATGTATCTCCCTAATCTCTATCCCTCTTTATATATTTATCTCTTCCATCTCTATCTATCCCTCTCTCCTCTCTCTTTATCTCTCCCTATCCTTCTCTCCTCTCCTCCTCTCCATATCCCTCTCCTTCTCCATCTCCATCTCTATCTCTATCTCCTTACCCCTCTATCTCTCACTCTTCCCCACTCTATCTCTCCCTCTTTCTATCGCTACCTCTCCATCTCTCTCTCTCCCTCTCTCCTTATTGCAAGCATAACATGAGCTTGTTGGTAATGGAGCTTGATCATCTTCCTAATTCAAAGGTTTTATTTCAATCATGTTTGGATCCTTGTAAGTGGATGCATAGTTTATTTGAAGCTATGATTTCTCCATTAAGACCTTTGTTGCATAAACAACATCATTTGCTAAATTTCCTACCAATTGACCTCATGTACTGCATAAATGTATGCAAAAAATAAACCAAAATCTATCCTAATTGAAATTCCACACTTTTTCGGCATACCCATTGCACGCTAAGGTTTGATTGCTAGTTCAATTTGATTTTTATGTTTTATTTTAGAACTATAACGATAGAGATAGGATAGAATAATACCATTGGTTGAAAATTCATTGTAAGAACCTTAAATTCACACCTTAAACCTACAAGATAAACCTTATAATCAAAACAGAAATATAACACTTAAAACTAAAAACTATTGTATTTTGTGATAAAACAACGTTGGTTGACCTTAGTAAAGATGACTTATCTACCTGTTACATGGTTAGGGCATAGTATTTGATGGGACCTACGATAAAAGCCTTATGAATACAATGGGAGGTTTGTAGAAAGAGAAGACTATGTATGTGGTATTTCTAAAGTGGTACTTGGTTCAATTATGCGATGGTCAAGTAACAAAAATCAATGCAAGATGATATCATTGGATGAGTATTAGTTGGCTAGTATATTATTACTAGATCAATCAAGAGAAAATTGATAGCTAAGTACTTGAATTTTATTTTACTGACACTTGATAAATGCAATATTATAGAGGTATTATGTTTCTCAATTGAAGTAAAGAAAGTGGTTGACATGGAAGTAAAATATTTTAGAAACTCATAAATAATACATATATAGATATATCTTCTTTATTATATATTTGTAATTAGTTATGTATCTTCAAATATAAAAAATTAAAAGGAATCCAATGTGTATCATCTAATAATAACTTATAGAAAATATCAAAAAGATCAATAATAAAAAAAAATATATATTAACTAAGAATCCATGCAAGCATACAAAAGTATATGTTGGTAAAACTATAATATATACAAGAAACCAACATATGCATACAATGTCACATGTTAGTAATACAAAACACGTCACTATGTGGGGTCAACATGAAGAAACATTGATTTTTTGGGAATGAAATAACCAAAGATATGATCAAAGAATATATAATCATAAATATTTGTAGAGTAATTAGGATTTGATCATATGGAAATTTCTAGGAGAGCCACAATAGTTGTAACATCATGAATTAATTATGTAATGGGATAAAAATTAAAAACATCATGAATTAATTATGTAACCATATAAGTCAAATATAATTCTATCAAGAAATCAATATCAAATAGATAGTATAATCTCATAACTCATACATTTCAATTTCATTGATCTTCTTCTTCATCCAACTCTTTGTTTGTATCATCCGATCTATATTCAACATTGTAAGGATTGGTCATATCATCATCGTCATCATTGATATCAGTTTTGATAATGTCATCATCCACACGGATATCATCTTCATAAACATTAACTCCTACATCATCATGATATAGTTCCTCTTCTTCAACATATTCTTCAAGCACATCATCAACTAACTGTTGATCCTAATTATCATCTACATCATCTTCTAGTTCTTCGGTATCTTGTTCTTCCACCACATTATACTTTACCAGAATTCCTCTTGGATCATGTCTAACAACAAATGACCAACCCGGTTTACCTAGAACCTCTGAGTAAAATACCTACTCACATTGGCTTGGAAGAACATAGGGCTCATTTCCAGCTTGCTTGATCAACCTTGTATTAACCATGGTAAATCCATTATCATGTTCAATAGCAGTTCTCTCAGGATCATTTTCATTCAATCGTAGCCTGTACCGTTGGATGACACACATAACTAATTTGAAGGACTTAAAGTCACACTCAATTATATCATTCAAAATCCCATAGTATCAATTTTCTGAGATTTTTGGATGTATCTCGCTTCTACATAAAACATTAGTCACTTGAAAGACTGCAGTTATCCCATAGTCACAAGTTTTCTTCATGTCATCCAACTTTTTGATTCAAAATTTATGACCATTGCACCACATAGCCTTGTGGTGTTTCACATGCAATATCTCAAAACTATAAAAAATTATTGCATTGTCAGTTAATAAACATATTTATTCTTGGTTGAAAGTATGCAAACAAAAAAAATCAACATATATATATACATCAATATAATTGAAAAAAATTAAATAATATTCGTGATTAATATATTTATAGGTACCTTTTTATATCTTAAACCATATGCTAAATCAATTTTCCTTGGTGTAACATTGGAATCTCCATTACAATGAGCTTCTTTAACCAATGAAGCCACACCTTCCCATGTTAATGTGCGACTAGATTGTTGACATCGTTCAACCCATACTATCATCCAATCAAGATTGTTTGTGATGTACAAATGTAGTGCATCCCACTCTCAACCAACTGTATCAAGAAAAATTGAAATTCACAAATGACATATAATTAGTTAATTACCACGGTATATGACCTTAATTTATAATTGATGTATATTGAAGATTAATAATTAAATAAGTACAGTATACACAAAAATCAAATGTAAAATGTATTCTAATTAATCTCCATGACCATCTTATAATTACCTCTGACTTTACTCAATCTACCTTTCCCCATCAAGTACTCCCCTTTGAATTTTTTAATGGAGTTGGGATCCCAAATGTGATCTACATGGATCTTTGTTGCAAACATAGGAAGATATTCAGTAATGTACACCATGGTTTGATATACCATATACCCCTCCACCATAGAACCCTCAAGATGTGCTCTTTTTCTAACCAAAGCCTTCAAAAATTTCAAGTTCCTCTCAACCATCCACATTCACCTTGTGTGTACAAGCCCACACAATTCAATCTCCTCAACTTGGTGTATGAGGTAGTGTTCTTGTGCATTGAAAAACACACATATGACAAGGAATTTTTCTCTTCCAATAATTTATATCTTCTTTATGTATTTCTTTAGATGAAAACCATCTACAAGTGATTCAAGGTGAGAATATATTAACAAGATTTAACAAAAATATACAATATATTACATAACAAGTAAAAAATGGAAAATATAAGATCTATCCAACAAATTGAACAAATATCGCTACTTACCTCATGTATTTTCCAAGATCATATATAACTTGTTTGAAATTGTTGTCAAAGTTGTCTAGGAGAGATAGAGGTAGAACATACTACAACAATTATAAAATAATCTTTTCATTATTTTCCCGAACGTAGTAAACATTATACATTGAAAAGCACATTCAGTATACAAATATATATATATATAAAATATACCAGAATAATTACCTTAATGAAGGTATGCTAATCATGCATTTTCATCCCTGACCCAAATTCACCTTTCTTTGTTATGATATTGTTTATGTTCGCAACAAATCCTGTGGGAAATAAAAAATTTCGTATGAATTTTTTTATAGCATTGCTTTGTTGCTCTATTAATAACCAAGGAAGGGTGCTCATTAATTTGGTCTCCATTGCTATTTAATTGAATTAAAATTTTCATTGCATGATTGGCTTCCTAAATGTCACTACAAATCTTGACAATTTTTTCTGTCATGCCTTCCATCCAATATTTTTGATAACATTTATATTATATTCTTTTCGGTATGCATTGTATCAAAAAAATGCACAATTTGTAGTTTCTCATAGTAGGGAAACCTACCAAATTGTCTAGGATAACTTTTTAGTCCTTGTGGAAGTTGGCCATTAATGTGTTGATGACCTTCATAAAGTATATATAAGCTTAAAAAATTAACAAAGACAATCATTGTCAATTATAGCATGAGTAAAGAAAACACAATATAAAAATATAAATTTCAAACATATCATATATGATAGATAACCAATTTGATCTTATGTATAACCTTGACAATTAATTCTATTATATTCCAACTTCCATAGGTGACATGTCATTCTTCATGGTTTCGATTTAGTCTCTTCTTTCCCATTGAAAAGATGTTTTTAGTAGTTCGATACTTATGATTTATGTGGAAGAAGTGCCTATACTCATCAAATGCCAACTTTCCTAAACTTGTTGAACGATGAGATTTCATCTTCGGACCACAAATTGGACATGAAAATTTTCCCTTTGTTTGAAGACCTGCAAGATCATATATAATTGGATTAAGTATGTCAATTTTTATAATTATATATATTGAATAGATTATTTAAAAAACAAGCATGATATTTACTTCATAAAATTAAATATTGTTAAAGTGTAGTCGAATGTTATAACATACCACAAAAATGTGTTAACCTTGGGGCATCATGAATTGTCCATAAAGCATTGCATGGAATTGAAATTGTCTTTGTCCCATTAGTCTAGAGACGTCATACATAGTGATGCCATTCCATAACTTTAGTAACTCGTCGATAAGAGGCTCGATATATACATTCATGTCTTTAAATTGTTACTTACCTAGTTGAATGAACATAAACATTACATAATTATTATAACCATTTTACTGCAATATATATAAATTAATGTACATGACTATTAAATAAATAAAATATAAGTCATTATGCAACAAATAAGGAAAATGAGATGCTACTGCATTAAAAAAAATTGATGTAAACAAATACCTAGAACAATCATTTTCAACATTATGTTCTCCCTCTTTATTGACATCCATGGAGGAATGTTATTCTTGATAACAAAAACAAGCCACACTAAGTAAATAGATCTTAGCTCTCAAATGGATTGACACCGTCCACTGCCAATGAAAGCCTAAGATTATGAGGTTCTTCTTTAAAGTGTGGCCATTTTTCCTCCATGTCCCTAAATGTAGAACCATCTGTAGGCATTTGAAGAATTTCATCTCCACTTCTATTTCATGCATGGTAATCCATAAATTTCCCTAAGCTTTCGCACCTAAATAATCATTGCATACGTGGAATAATGGGAATATAATGAAGAACCTTGCAAGGAACATTTTTTTTAGTTGATTTGTTCAATATCTACTGATATGACATTCCAAAAATTTTGTTGCAAATTCATGTTGCTTATGATATATAATATGATCATTGGGACTTGCATCTATTGCTTGATACTCCATTCCAATATCTTTCATAATGGCAGATAAATCTCAGTATGAGTGAGGCAAAATATTTGATGGTGGTAACAAAAATTCACTTATTAATCTAAAACAAAAAAAATAATTTGTTAATATAAAGAATATTAATGGTACAAATTTCATCCTTTATTTACTAGTGACGAACTAACAACAATTAAAATAGATGAAAAAAGATGACATATATGACATACCTTAACATCCATGAGATTGCTATGTTGGATAAACCATACATAACCTTCAAGTTCACCAAAAGAAATATAGTAGAGAGAAGAGTTGTTTGGGAGCCTTCATAAAGGGGCTCATATGCCTTCTCTAGTATAGGTAAATCATGAACATCATCAAAGTCATATTGATCATCATGATCAGCCGTGCCACTAAATGTGTCATGGATCAATGTATTTGTACCATCATCTTCAACTATGTTTTCTGGCGCATGATCATCTTCTTCCATAGGATCATTAGCTTCATATTCGATATTCACAACTCCATATTCCTCTGCTTGCAAAACCAAATTCTTTGGGTCATAATAATCCATATCATGTGCCATAGGGTGCCTCACCTTTGTAATAATGATTGACACAAATAAACCATGATCATGATCAAGTGATTTTTTATATATAAAAAAATCTTAAAATGACATAAACAATTAAAAATTCAATCAATATAAAGACATATAATGAACAACTTACCAATGGACAATAATCATGCCCTCCTTCAATGTGACCATGTTTCCTACAATTTTTCTCAGTTTTTGTGATTAAAAGTCTTCTTCTCTTTAAGCCCTTGCAATTATTGCAAGGAAAATAATTTTCCATCACCCTTTCTTTTCAATCTAGCCCACAATCTAGCAAGTGTCTTCATTTTTTTTTGCACTAATATTATCTGACATGATTTTTATTTACCAAGCTTGAATATTTAGATCTTCAAAAAATATAAAACTCACACTCCAATAATTTTTAATCATAGATAGGTATCAAAATCTAATAATTATGATATTTTGCACCAAAAAAATTTGGCCTATAACCTCCACAAACTGTCACAAGTATAGCAAATTCACAAGTAGGGAAAATTTGCAAGTCTAGCATGAAAACACTATTGCAAGTATAGATTAATTATCGAGCTCAATTTTATTTATTAATATTTATCGTTGACATTTGTCAAAAAAGTGACAAAAATTACTAATCGTCGAAATTTTGACAAAAATCACTGTTCATTGAAATTTTGACGAAAATCATTGTTCATCAAAATTTCAATGAACATTGGGCACAATTTTTTTTTCAAAAGTACACATTAAGTACAAATGTACCTGATGATTCATCTAATTCATGTACATCTTTTGTCGGAAATTTTTGTCATATTTTATAGTCAAATGAGTTAGTGAATTCATAGCTCACTAATGTTTGAATGATGTAGTAGACTGCTCTTTCTTTGTTATCATCATCTAGTTGGGCTAGGAAAGCTCCCAACTCTGCTTGCATGGTATATATGTAGAGTACCATATCTTTTTAAATAATAGGAAGCATGAGTATAGGAGGAGTAAGTAGGTACTCGTTGACTTGCTGAAATGCTTGCTCATGTCTCTCATCCCACTTGAAGGTGATGTCCTTGTGTAAGAGATGAGTGAAAGGGTGACATTTGTCTACTAGTTGTACAATAAATAACCTAATGGATTTTAACTTTCCTTGTAAAATTATCAGTTGCTTTAAAATGTTTTTAGTGGAGGCATCTCTTGTATTTATTTTACATTTGCAGGATCCCCAAGTAGTTTTCTAGATGTTACTCTAAAGAAACATTTTTTTGGGTTGACTCTCAAGTTATATTGTTCAAGCCAATCAAACACCTTTGTAATATTTTCCAAGTGGTCTTCCCTTTTGAGGGACTTTGCTATAATTTCATCCACATAGTATTCCATTATTGTATGTAGCACATCATGGAAGATGGCTGTCATTTCTCTTTGATATGTCACTCCTACATTATTTAGACCAAATGGAATTACATTCCACCAAAAGGTTCCCCAAGCACAAGTAAATGTCATTTTATGTTGATCATTAGGGGATATCTTTATCTGATTGTACCCAAAGAAACCATCCATTAAAGATAGCATCTCATGTCCTACTACTAAATCCACAATCATGTCTATACTTGGAAGAGGAAAGTTGTCCTTTGGACAATCCTTGTTCAGGTCTCAGAAATTTGTGTAGATCCTTATGCCCCTAGTAGTCTTTGATACTGGTACCAAATTTGATATCCATTCCAGATAAATTATGGGTATAATGAAACCCACATCTAGTAACTTCTTTAGTTCTACCTTTACCAATAATGTTGTTTGAGGATGCATTTTTCTAATTTTCTACTTGATATGCTTTGCTCCAGGGGATATAGCTAAATGATGCACCACTAGTGTTGGATCTAGTCTAGGCATATCTACATAGGTCCATGCAAAAATTTTTTGTCATTGATGAATGCTATGAAGTTTCTTTATCTTTAGAATCAAGCGATGCCACATGGTATGTGATCTTTGGGTCCTCTGTTGTGCCAACATTTAAGGCTTCTGCTTCTTCCACTAGGAGCATTGTTATTTCTTGATATTCAGATATGGGGAGATTGAACCCTCCATCCTTGGGTGCTTCAGGGAGGTTTTCACCTTCAAATGCATCCTTTATTTTCTTCTTTTATAGATATGATAGAGCCACATTATGGTCTTCTCTAAGAGATCACATTTTTATTTTTATGCTCTCTTTCATTTTTGCGACTAGAGGATTCAGTCTCTCCACCAAAGTATGCTTCCTGTTTGTGACAAACCCTGCTTTGTGATCTCCATCTGGTATGTCCATTCAAATTCCTATGAACTTTATGATTGTTTCATCATTGGAATTGATCTAGAATAGGTGTATGTTATTGTTTGTCCCAATCTATCAATTTTGGGTAGTAGAGGGGTGGGCTATCATCATTATCTACAAAGCTTCTAGAGGTTGTTGAAATGGTTACTATAGTTCTGATATCTTTTTCCCATTGGGTGTCTAAGTCATAATTACTAGAAGTGAGGGAACCATATACAGTGATAAAGGAATAATTTCATCCCATTCATATTCGTTAGAGTCTGTTTCAGAATAATAATAGATATTGGGAATAGTTTTGATGAATTGGAGAGGGAACCTATCAATGCTAAAGTTTTGGAATAAGTCTCTAATGGGTAAATCATTGTCCAGGATATGGTAGATATCCAATGCCTTAACATTATAAAAAGTTTCTTGTTTCTTAAAAGAGGTTCATCTAGTTTTTGGAGTAACCACATCTTTTGGCTCATAGCCTAGTCCCATTTTTTGTTTTCTTTGTTCCACTATGATAGGTTCCTTTTGGCCTTGCTTGTGTAGCCCAAGGACCCACCTATTCCTTGATATCCCATTTTTTTATCTAATTGATAACCTCTACTATTAGGATCAATTAGAATGGGTTGTGGCATTTTTGGTTTGTTTTGGTCATCTTTGTAAATCATGGATGAGAAGTCATCTTTGAATACCTCTTCGTCCTTCATATCCCCCCATTTGGTGAAAATTTTGGGTTTGGTGGTCATTTGCACTATCCTAACATCTTTGATCTCATTGGCACCTCCATAAACTTTGGGTGTTGGTAGAAGAATGCCAATTCAGAATGCTTGGTTGAAGTGATAATTTCCATTACCCCTATCTTGTACTTGAACCTTGGTTTTCAATTTTGGTTTTTCATTTGATGTGATTTTGGTTGAGGTCAATGGTACCATGGAAGGTTCAACATATGAGAATGAATGGGAGAATGTTTCATTGTTTAGTATACATTGGATCTTATTATACTTCTCTTCCAACTTTGCATAGAAGTGGAAATGTTTAGGATCGACATATAATGTCACCTATTTTCCTTCATGGGGAAACTTTAGGCATTGTTGAAAGTTTGATAGAATTTCTTGTAATGCATGTATCCAATGGTGTCATAGGAGGAAGTTATATGGTAACTCAAGGTCAAGTACTTGACATGTAGTTTCTATGATGGTTGTCCCTATCTACACTAGTAGTTAGACTATCCCTTTTGAATTCCTTTCATGGTCATCATAGGCCCTTATAGCAATGCTCTTTCCTTTGTCTATCACATTGTTAGAATACCCCAACTGTTTGATGAATTTCAATGTAAAAATGTTTAGACCCACACCATTATCTATCAGCGCACTCATTTGACCATGTGTTTGTGGAAACCAACCTGTATGTAGAGGGCTTGGTTGTGGAATGACTTTTGTGGGTGGTCTTTCTTAGAAAAGACTAAATGATTGTTGGTCATGATTTTTCCAACCATGGCTTGAAATTGATCTAGACTAATGTCATTAAGAACTAATGTTTCTAATGCTTTTTCTAGTATCTCCCTATGTGCAGGTGATAGTTTTAGTAGTTTTAGGATCGAGATCAAGGTGAGAGTCTTTCGTAGTTGTTCCATAATAATGTACTCATTTGGCTTAGTTGTGGTTTTAGGTGGGGCCTCCTTGTATTGTAACTCTCTCTTGATGAGTAGTTATGTTACAGTTTTTGTCTCCAACTCGTATATTCACTACAATTAATCTTGTGTCATCTTCTTGAGAGAGGGTACCTAGAACTATGTCACCATACATGTAAGTAGCATTGTGGTAGTCTTGGTATTTTCCTTTATCATCCCTTTTAGAATGGTTTGGGATTGGATTTGTGTATATTTGGAGGTCTTAATTTCCCAAATGATGTTTGACATCCACTTCCCCTTTGTATATTAAGTCTTGTATAATGCGCTTGAGTTTCATGTAGTTTTTTATTATATATCCTTTTATTTTATGGAATTCACAAGTCTTTCTCATTGTACCATAGTGTTTGAAAGCTAGGATCCTCATAGTTTGGGTGATCATTGACCTTGATGAGGTTTTGTTGTACTAGTTTATGCATGACTATCTCAAGTGACTCTACTAGTACCATGAATTTCCTCCATGGTTGATTGTATTTCCTATGTTTCCCTCCTTGATTAATTTGTTGGTTGACTACTTGATTGTTCTTGGGATAGGTAAGTTAGTTGTTTTGTGCACTATTTGGAACATAGCTTGTTTGTGCCACTTGTAGTTTGTTTTGAGGTATGTTTTGTGCATTCAATAATGCTCTAGCATCAACTACCCCATCATTTGTAATGTTCTTATTCTTGGCCCAAATCTTAGGTTTATTGTTTGAACTAGAGGGGTATTCTTTCAAGTTGTTCAATTTTAAGGACTCCCCTTGCTATGAGGGGTCTCTCAATATGTAATCCATTGTCAATATTTTCTTCAAAGTTTTTGGGACATAACATAGTGATTTGGTAGTTGATCTTGGGTAGGACATTTGAGATGAATATATCTACCAATTCCTTGTTGGGAAGGGCCATTTGCATTGACTATCTTTGTTCCTCCATCTCTATAGGTAGGAGATTAAGGAATCTCCTTGACTTTGTTTAATTTTGGATAAATCTGTGATGGTGACATCTTGTTCTATGTTGAATAAGTGACTTATGAATTTTCTACATAGTTCATCAAAGGTTTTAATTCCTAGTGATAGAAGAGAAAACCAATCCATAGCATGACTAGTAAGGCTATGTGGAAAGAGCATAATGAGGTAAGAGTCATTGTTTTTAATTTCCATACATGATACTAAAAAGTCTCATATGTTCTCCACTGGATCTCCTCTTCCTTTGTACTTTTCAAACTTGGGTATTTCAAAGTTTTTTGGAAAAGGTAGCATAGTGATGGAACAATCAAACAAGAATGGACATATTTCCTACAAGGTATAAGTCTATTGGAAATTTAGCACCACTTTGTTCTAATTGGAAAAATTAAGTGTTGGGATCCTTCCTTAGGAGTGTATCCATCAACTTGAGCACTTAAGGATTGTTTGAATGTTGAAATCTTTCTTCATAATTTATATCCTCTTCACTATCCTCCTCCTCTATGACCATATCCTTAGATTTTTGTTTTTCTCTTTCCATGGCTTCTTGTTGTCTACGGATCACCTCTTCCTCACTAGGTGTTTGGTTTGTTGTTGTGTTGAATGTGGGTCTCCTTTAAGGTGCTTCAAGGTTGTTTGTCCTATAGCCCCATGTGCCACCTTCGCCATTTGTGGTGTTTGTTGGTGGTATGATAGTTTTTCATTTATTTTCTTCCATTTTCTTTATATGTTGTGATCTTGTAGTTGTCATAAACAACTACCAAGATTTTGTGAACATTTTTGTGACTCTTAGCTATGAAAAAAGAATGCTTTTTTTTTTTGGATTTTTTGTTTTAAGGAAAATAAAATTGCATTTTTTTTTTGTATTTTTTTTTAGTATTCAAGTTTGGTTCGCCCATTGAAAAGCATAAATAGAAATGTCTTAGGTGCATGTCACAATTGTGCTATTTTTTTAAGATGTTCGCTTTGGAAAAATTTAGACTAGGAAAATTCTTTGAAATTATAAATATGAATTTCCACTTAAGATTTTTCCTCTTGCTAGAGATCATGAAGGATGGATACCTACTACCACGTAGGAGATGGTAACATGGGTCTTATCTGTGAGATCTACTTTCTCCTCTTCCGTATCTAATACTCTTTCTACATTTCTCCATTGGTTTGGGGTTTCCTTTGTTTCATATAGGAAGCTCCTTAGACTACTTATGATATCTATTTTTTCTCCTTCAATTAGTTCAAAGTGTTGTTGTATGACAACTAGTGTAAGGTTTGGTTGTTGAACTAGAGCAACTAATCACCAAACGGTCATAAGGTAAAAATGTAGGTGTTTTGATATGGTTTGTTGAGATTCTCAAAAACCCTAAGGTTTGAGCGATGTTTTGGAATGACACTATTCTTGGAACTCAAAATGCTAAAAATATTAGATCAATATTTCACTTCTTTATCTAGAGGCTATGTTGTGGAAAAGCTTACTTGAACTAGCCTTGAGGTTCAAGAAACTATTGATATCTTAGATGTTGAGTGAGGGAATTATCCAAGGTGTTTTCTTTTGATTTTGAATTCCAATAGTAGGATGGAATGTTTGAAAATGGATGAAAGACTATATGACCTATTTTGGCTTTCTAATTGTAAGGACCTCTAGCTTCAATTCATTTTTCTCTTGATTTTAGTAGAAAAGAGAAAAAATGATAGGATTGAGGCAAAAAGCAACTTGTTTTGAGCAAAAGCGACCAAGTTTGTCAACTGCCAAAATTTTTTTGTCAAGTGTGCCCAGTTTTGAAAAGCAAGTGCACTTAGTTTTCTTCAAGTGCAACCAATTTTGAAGCAAGTGCGTTGGTTTTATCAAATGCAATAGATTCTCATCAATGCCTATTATGGGATAGAGAGAAAAAGTGAGATTTTTCTAGCAAGTGCACTAGAAACAATAGAAAAAGTGGCCTTTATTCAATCTTGTTTTTCAATTCTAGTTGTTGGCAGTATCGTTGATGTTTTTTGTAGTTTTAGATTATTTTGTTCGGTCTATTGTTGAGATTTGGAAAGTGATACAATAGTATTTGGCTGTCTCAAAAAGCATATACTTGTGTGACCTACATGTTTATGGCCTTAAGTTGTGAAATCACTACACCCAAGCTATAGTTTCCAAATTATACTTTGAGCCAATGTAGCATAAAATCAAATCCTAAATATTCAAAAACCTTTCAAGGGATCCTTAAGGAATGCAAATATAGGGATTCTCTTAAAATCATACACTAAGTCAAAAGGTTTTTGATTCTGAATGTTGAGTGTTAGTTTTGATGTGTTCATTTTTCAATTTAATCATAGTGTTTGATGTTGAATAAATTTGGCAATTTTTTGTGGAGACAAAGTACACCCTAGGGATAGACACTTCTTCCTAAGTGGGCTTACCTCATGCCCTGAAGGGATGATTTTATGTGTGACAAATGGAGAGTATTTTTATGCTCAACCATAAGTCGATCTTGGCAAGTAACTTCTCAGAAATAAATTTAGATGCACCACTTCAGAGTATGATTTGGATAAAGGGGTAGCTTCTAAAACATTTGGTTCTTAGTCATGTTTTGGGATAACTATTTTCAGATGTCTATACATGTGGTTATTCACTCAATTAAGATGCCTCCCAACCCTTCATGGTTTTAACATATCATAGGGATATTGGGGGAGACATTTGTTAGTATAGAATAGCAACACCCAGTGGGTGAGAACTTTCCTCACATCCACAATAATTTATATAGTAGACCAAAAAGAATTCTCGGTTGGGTTGCCTTTGAGTTCTCAAGCATGAGATGTGTCTCAAAAGGTAGGCCCTCTAAAGGTATGCTTTGAAGTAAAAAGTGTGAAACTCAAGATAATTTTTGTCACCCAAGATCACCAAAATGTGTGAGCAGAGAGGATAGTCACCTAGTTTTCCAAACATAGAATACATAGAATACACTCCATTGCAATGTTCTATTTAAGCGTCTTGAGCAATGCTATCCACAAAATTTGAAATAAGGTGTGTTCAAGATAGCAATGGTTCTTTTCAAAGCACCCAATAGAAGTGTTCTAGATATCAATCAATGAGATAGAAAAGGTGCAAGAAAAAAATTTATTTGTTCATTTTAAGACCAAAACTGAGTGTTTTTTCTAAGCCTTTTCTTAATGGTCAACAAAGTAAATCGAGCATTCACTAACAAATTGAAATTGTTTGGTCAACAAAAGTCATTTTTTGTTTTTAGAGAACCAAAATTGAAATGTTCATTTGCGGGGTTTTTTTTATGCACCAATTTAAAGTTTTCCAACTATTAATGCTTCAAAAGATTAATTTTAGAGTACCAATTGAAAGAATTTGGATTGTGGGGTTCTTTTTATGCACCAATTTAAATTTTTCTAGCTATGAAAGCTTCAAAACAAAAAATTTAGAGCATCAATTGAAAGTATTTGGATTGTGTGGCTCTTTTATGCACCAATTTAAAGTTTTCTAACTATGAAAGCTTCAAAAAAAAAAAAATTAGAGTACCAATTGAAATAATTTAGATTGTGGGTTTCTTTTTATGCACCAATTTAAATTTTGATAACTATGAAAGCTTCAAAAAATTCATTCTAGAGCATCAATTGAAAGCATTTGGATTGTGAGGTTCTTTTTATGCAACAATTTAAAGTTTTCTAACTATTAAAGATTCAAAAAAATCATTTTACAGCACCAATTCAAAGCATTTGGATTGTGGCATTCTTTTATGCACCAATTTAAAATATTTGATAAGCTAGAAAGCATAACAAGTTCTTTTTAGACCACTAATTGAAAGTGTTTTCTCAAAGTTTAGGACAAAAAAAAAATCTTTGAAAAGTTTTGAAACTTCAACCATTTTCCTTCCCTATAATAAATGTGTTATTCATTTGGTTTATGTAACATATTTCATATCCTACAAGAGTTGTACAAATGATGTTATCACCATTTTACAAAGTCCAAACCAAGCAAATGTAAATGTTAGTGCTAAGGACCGAGGTCCCACCAGGGACTGCAGAATGTGTAAGGGGGAAATCTACAAGTATAAACAAGCTCAAAATAGAAAATAGAAACTAATCTAATCCAAAATAATGATCTAGATTTATTCCCATTACTCACAAAATGAAGCTAAACTATTAAGGAAATCAAGAATGTAATTGACAAAAATCAATGATGATGAAATCCAAAATAAATAGCATTACCATCTTGTGTTAGAGTGTATTCATGGAGATGTGGTTGCTCATATCAATGTGAAGCCTCCATAGTTGTGGTACGAAAGCTTGAAGAACATGCATGTTGATTATAGATATGTGTTGAAGCTTCAAGGATTGGTTATGGATTCTTGCATTACTTCGTTGTTCGAATGATGTTGATTCTTTGATCATTTTTTAGAGGAAAGAGGTTTTTTTTATAGTTTTCAGGAATTTTAGATGGATGATCAAGATTAAACAATGTTGAATCAATATCAACGGTTGAAGGTTGTTGAGAGGATTTAGATTGATTAGTCAATTGGGTTGATTGATTAGAGGACTAGATGTGAGAGAGAGTTAGCCAATTTAGATTGGTCAATCAATTAGATAGATTGAATAGTCAATCTCAGTTGACAAAAAGAGTGTGCAAGTTAAGAGAGTTGATGAAGATTTAACTAAATAGATATTTTAGTCAACTAGAGGAAATTATTTGTTAGGTTCGAGGAGATTGTCCATGAAGAGATAATGAGACAATTAACTAAATAGATATTTTAGTCAACTGATTTTGAAGAGCTAGTTAAATTTTTGAGGGAAATTAATTAATTAAATTATTAATATCAAGAGGAATGTGCACATGTGAATTTGAATTTAATAAATAAAATTTATTTATTAGGGTATGCATAGGATCATGATGGGCCAAAAAGTGGCAATATGATGGGTATGTGACTGACGAATTTTTTTTACCCAAAATTGATGAAATGAAAATAATTTTTAAAGGGGATTCTCAGCTTTCCACCAATATAAATTATGCTTTACTTTGAATTTAATAAATAATTATTATTGATTTTCAATTTGAATTACGACTAAAGTCCTTACTAATAGGCTGATTGAAAAACATCTATAGCTTTCAAACGATATCACATTTTTTTAATCTGAAACATGTGTCACATTATATTCTTCGCATACTATAGGATTAAAGAAAATAAAATGAATTTCACAAAGTTTTGACCAAGTTAAGGTGGTCAGACATACAAGTTTTTATATTTTTTAAAAGTTATAATAAAAATTCATAATCAATTATTTATTTGAAAAAAATTACAAAAAAATATGCATCACATCCAGACATGAGTCTTCTACTTATATCTCAAATATTATAAAAAAATATTATCATTTTATAGTAGTTAGGGTGGTTAGAAAGACACCTACTTCTTATTTTTTCCCTTAAATTTAAGTACAACTACATTGAAATTTCAAATTTTTACCAAATTGATTTTTTTTAAAAATAAACCTAATAGTTTAGAAACTACATTCAATTTGCTACAGATTCTATTCTTACATATTTTTGAAATAATATTTATAACTTATTCAAATTTTTACAGCAATTTTCCTTACTCTAATTTTTCTTAATTTTTTGCCACTTAAGGGCCTACTTTTTCCATGATGATCCTGCACATACCCATTAAAGTGATGATGTTGAAGGAATTAAATAATTTAATTTGGAAAGGGGGAAGTTGTTTAGTTAAATAATTACCCATAATTATTTAATTAATTTAAAAGAATATGTGGGGTTAAATAATTAAAAAAATTATTTAATATAGAAGTTGAAAGAGGATTAAATGAAGAGTTAACTAAATAAATTGTTTAGTCAACTGAGAGAAAGTGGTCACTATGTTTAAGGGAATCAATCATGTAGAGATAATTGAATAGTTAACTAAATAGATTGTTTAGTTAACTAAAAGAAGAATTCGTCCATGTGGAGAAGATAATTAATTAATTAATATTAAGAGGAACGTGCAAGTTGAATTGGTTTTAATAAATAAAAGATTTTTTATTAAAGGGATGACGTTGATGAATTAAATAATTTATTTAGTTATTTAATTTGGAAAAAGGTGTGATTAAATAATTAAAATAATTATTTAATGTAGACGTTGAAAGAGGATTAAATAATATTTAATATTATTTAATTTATGAGGGGAGGATTTATTTTTTATTAAAAAATTAATTGATAGCCATTTAATTAAAATAGAAGAATAAGTTAGGTTAGTGACATAATTAAAGAAATAAGATTTATTTATTTGATTAAGAAGAGTAAATAATTAAAGATATAATTAAATAAATATAATTCATTTATTTAATCAAGAAGATTAATTGAAATGAATTAAAGATATAGTTAAATAAATATTATTTACTAAAATATTTAATCAAGAAGATTTATTGAAATGAATTAAAGATACAATTAAATAAATATGATTTATTTACTTAATCAAGAAGATTAATTGAAATGAATTAAAGATATAATTAAATAAATATGATTTATTTATTTAATCAAGAAGATTAATTGAAATGAATTAATTAAATAACATAAATTCATTTAATTAATAGTGGAAATATGATTTAATAGACAATAATTAAATAATTGAGAATTATTTAATCATTAAGAAAAGATGAATACTAGTGTTAAAATGCTAGTTCACAAGCTAAGACATTTTCAGTTATCTACAATTTCTTTGTCTCATTTCACTGATAGGTTTTTCGCCAAGGTTAGAGCTAGCTCCAACATTCATAGATTTATGCATCCCTTATCCTAATTTTATGGAAAAGGGTGAAGAGGGATAGTTAGTAGGATCTTGATTGACTTGAGTCTTTCTATGAATGAGGGGATCAATTTTAGATAATCTTATGAAGGTCCACCAAGGGGAGAGGCTGCTCTCACCTTTTTAGTGAAAATTTATTCCTTGTAGGGCACATAGAACTCCATGAGTGAACTCAAAGTAGATAAGGGAGTCAACTAGGCTAGCTCCAAGGAACTATTCTTAACTGGGGTCGATAGAGTAACATCACCAAAAGGAACCTTCATAGCTGAGAGAGGATCAACAATGGCCTCATCAGAGGGAACCTTTGAGTGGTCCTTAAATAATGACCAAGAAACTAAAATAATAGATCATGTCAAGGGAGGGTTGACCATTGACCTATTATTTGAAGGGATAGATGGCTTTTTAGAGGATACGACAATATTTTTCTCCCTACTTGGAGAGTTTGCAAACTTAGCCAACCTTTTAGGGAAATAATTGCAAAGGTGACCTAGTGTAGAAAAAAATCAGCAAAAGAGAGTTGAGTTCTCATAGTTGACTAATTGAGGCCACTAATCTAGACCGGTCCTTGATGACATTTTCCAAAGAGATAAATTTTCTAATGGAGTTTGCCACTTCAACAATGCTCTCCTCACCCCAAAAATCTTAGGGGAGACTTGAGAACCTAACCAACATTGGGAGGGAAACATCTAGGTGCATTGAAGGGTAAAAACCAAGATACCATTTATAGAGAGATAGACCCTACTTACTGAAGAACTAGGGACCACAAGTGAAGGCCTTCAAATAGTCTTCCTAGATGAAGAGCGTGAAGAAAAAAAGACCCTTAGAGAGTGGTGATTGAAAGGGGAGTATTTAATTTGGAATCTAGAGGTAACCCATCTTATCATAGATTCAATATTGGGACACTTACCAAAAAATATTCCAATGAGAGAGTTTTCCTTTTTTCCAAGTTCCATCCAAGGGAGGGATCTTTAATTTTGATGGTGGTTCCTTCTTCAAAATTGAAAACTTGAACCTCATTAGAGACTTTATTTTTGTTTCTTAGAAAGAAGGATTTCTAGTTATATGGATTGTATAAACCTTTGGGAAATTTTATCATAGGGGGAAAAGGGATAGGGGGTGTCTCACCTAGTTTGTGAAGCCTACTGGTAGGCAAAAATGATCTAGTAGATGCAAATCCCCCACTAGAATGTTTCTACACCAAAGAATCCTAAGAATAGGAAGATTCCCACCCAACACATGCATCTCACCAATCACTCATTTAAAAAATCTAAGGAGGGGGGGATTCACAAAAGAACATTGTTTCTTCATCTTTCCTTAATAAAATTATAGAAAAGGGAAGTACTTTTATCTCCTACCTAAAGCCATTTAACTCTTGATTTTAGCTTCCAAAATATTTCCTCCCTAAGATCCCATTCTTGAAGTTTTTTGGAATGAGATATCTCTTCCTAAATTTGTTCACTAGTCATACCAAATTATTTGATCTAAAATCTAATATCATTCAATAGTTTTTGTACATGTTTATTTTTCCAAATTATATTATAAAATTTATACTTGTCCCACTGCTAAATATTAAACATGGCATATTGAAGCCATTTTTAAGAAATAAATATAGGATTCCCCTCCATCCATCACACTGCCATGTACTCATGTAAAGATTGATCACGAAGCCATGTGAAATATAATTGTAATGTGTTCCTTCTTGATATAAATTTAGATGTAGTAGTCCAATATGCTAAATCCAACAATTTGATAATCAAAAAATATGCAATCACACAAAAAAAAGAAGTGGAACCACATCTCCTATTATTCCAAGTGATGAAACAATTGTTTGTTTTAAAATTAACAATGTTAAGAAAATATATATTTTCTCAAAACAATGTAAAATGATTGTTCAAGAAACTTCAATACCCCAATTTTTTTATTAGATGAAATAACAAGATTGAGATCCTAGATCAAGATCCAAGGAGCATAGAAAAACATAGAATAAAATTAAATAATTGCCCAGAAGAATAACTTTCCTTAAAAATATTCCAAGTGATAAAATAATTATTTGGTTTCACATTCACAAGAATAAGAAAATATATATTATCTTATAAAAATGTCAAGGTTTGGTCAAACATAAGTTTCTCCTTATGATAGATAAGGAGATTTAGATCCTCAATCAATATCTAAGGAGCATAATAAAACATAGAAAAAAAAAAAAACTAATTAAGTGCCTACAATAAGACCTTTCATTGAAAATAATAGGATCATAAATAGTGGATAACAAAATATGAATTCTTCAAACAATATAAGTACTAAACAATCAAATAAAACTCCAACTTGCTAACAAAGTAAAAGGTGTGAGTCAACAGGGGTCCCAAATGTAAGCAGGCCTTCGTACAAAACATTGATCTTTAACATATTGACACTAACTACCTTTTTTATGTATAGAATAAATAACTAACATTTCCTCCATAGAAATTTTTATTTCCTAGAGGAAAATAATATCAATCTTATGAATTAGGATGATTTATTTAATATCATTTTGATGAGGGGTGCTACCAAAACCCATATAAATCCATGAGAGAACTATCAATTTTTGGAAATATGAAAGTAAAAATATAAAGTGAGAATAACCAAAAAAGTAATGAATATGTCCTCAATCATCTTCACTTTCTCTTTATCACCTTTCCTCACCACTTTAGAGGCTTTAGTTATACCAATATTTTAAATATTATTATTTTGGATACGTAATGGAGAATGATATCCTTGGAATCATCCTTCTAAATACCTTCTAGCATAACATAATCTATAAAAGAAATATTGGGAATATTATAAAAAATATATAATTTTGGCATTTAATGCAACTCAAAGATTCCCCTTTGAACTTTTCAAAATAAATATAGAATTGGAAAGAGGAATCTCTTCTCTTATTTCCTATTTTTTCTCCATATGAATTGGCTTAATATCTTCAAAACTCTTTAAATATAAGATATGTTAATAGTGTTGGAGCAAAGTTCCAAATCACCCATGAACAACCTCCTACAAATAAACTATCACAACCAAGAAATTCACCAAATATAAGATGCTTTATTAAAATCCAAGATGATAAAATACATTATTTTACAAGCTTATAAAGCCATAAAAAATCCAAATGGGTGTGCAACCACCCAATATGGGAATACAGGAAAAACTAATCAAATCTAATTTTCCCTAAGTTAAAACTTAATTATTCTAACAACCTCCCCTTAAGTGAAACTTAAGGGGAATGAAAATACAAAAAGGAATCTCTCACAACTAAAGAAAAGGAGAAAAACCCTGTGGGATAAAGCCCCTCTCCAAAAGAGAGAAAAGAAAAGAAAACCCAAAGATGATAAAAAAAAAACCTCCAAACAAATCTGCATAACAAGCCTCCTTAAAGCCACCAAGATGAAGCCACCGATCCACGAGAGCTAATCAAAGCCCCCAAAACACAACAGATTGAATGTGTGAGCTTCCACAATGACTCCACATGATCCTTTTCTCACACCAACATTAGCAAGTGTAGTGGTATATAAATACTAAAAATTCCTCCAACATTGCCAATGTGTGGCTAAGGATCCCTCAAATAACTTCAAAGGAGACTGAGGCCCACTTCTTCCATTGTGGAAACAAAGATGCCCTAAATATTTATTCCATTCAAAACTTTATAAAATTTAATAAAAAACAACGTTTCACCAAAACAAAATGGTTCTGCAAGGGCTCCCAACAGCAAAATGACTTGAAACAAAATTGCTCCCTCCATATACAATTTCAAGTGCAACCTTCTTATCAAATTGTATTCAAACAACCAAAAGGAGAAATCGCTACCTAGAAATGGTAAAATGCCTCCACTCAAGGCTGAGATAAATCATGTGCCTTCCTTCAAAGGCCTCTACAAGAAAATCTACCTCTACAAACATAAAATGTTGCAGCAATAAAAAGGATGCCTCTTTCAAGATACAAATCAACTGCAAAAAAATTAGGCTTCTTTGTGAATCACACCAGCAAGGAAATTAACCTCTTCTGAAATAGTGAAATCACACTTTTCAAAGCATATTAATGCCTCCAGAGAATGTGCACCTTGGGGTATCATGTGCATCCTTCAAAAAAACCATGAAATTGGGCCTCTTGGAAATAGAGTAGGATGAAAAAGCAATTAGACAAATCAACACAAATTTTCAATTGACCAATCAATAGATAAAACAACAACCAGATGGAATAAAATAATCAGAAATTATGAGGTAATTTTGAAATTTATAAAATTTCAAATGCCAAATGAAATGATCTCAAAGATCTCACAAATGAATCAGCCAGCCACTCCTCAAGATCTATTCAAAGAATAAAAAATGGTCTGCCAAGGAAAATGTGTTGTAAAATATTTTGCGTCCCTTAAAAAAAGGCCAGATTTAACCACACAAAATATGCACAACCAAAAACTCGATAAAGGTGCAACCTAACCACATGAAGGTCTGCCAAAACACCAGTGACCTCACCTTCATAAAGGTGTAGGATAACCACACGAAGGTCTACCAAAACACCAAGAAAAAATCCTCAATGGAAGGAAGGGCAGGAGATCTACTCTAATACCATGTTGGAGAAAAGCTCCAAATCACCAAGGAACAACCTCCTGCAAATAAACCCTCACAATCGAGAAATTCACCAAATATGAGATGATTTATTAAAAGCCAAGATGATAAAATACATTATTTTACAGGCTTATTAAGTCATTAAAAAATCCAAATGGGTTTGCAACCACCCAATAAAGGAATATGGGAAAAGCTAATCAAATCTAATTTTCCCTAAGTTAAAACTTAATTATTCTAACAATTAGAATTCCCTTTTGCTAAATATTTTTCTTCAATACCATTCTTTCCTTTGTTTAAATAATTCATAAGAATAAAACCACTTGATTTGAGTGCTTTTGAAGGAGCTAGATTTTCCCTTTTACATTATTTATAACCCTAGATACCTTAGGTATGGATGAAGGAAATCTAATGGTTTACTTGGTAAATTTCACTAAATATTTCCATAAGAATGAAAAGTATGAAAATGTATGGGAAGATCCTCATAATACAATACATTCTTCTTAATCTAATATTTGTATAATCAAGAAAAAATATTAAGATGGAGTTCCACACAAATATGAGTATAAAAATGTACATTTCTCTTTATTGTGTTTTGAGAGGGGCCAATAGTTTATCAAACAAATATTGCAATAGAATAACATTATGGTTTTTAAAAAAAAAAATTGAAGATGAATATGACAAGATGACAATCATAGATACTTTCCAATCTAATCAACCACCATATGCCAAGATTTCATAAATAAGTTATCCTAATGTAAGAGAGGGGGATGAACCACATCAAGGCTCTAGGTCATAAAGAGCTGAGAATGGAGGGCTACCCTAACTTACCTCACTCTAAATGGATGATTTAGGGTGAGGATCAAGAATGAAGAGCACTATGAAGTACTTTTGTCACTCTATAGACCTAGAATTCTATTTTGGGCTAGGCGATTCAATTTTTGGAGTTCAAATTCTACCTTAGACAACTCTGTATCTGAGGATGATAGTGTAGGTCTAGGAGAAGAACGCAATGCACTAGAATTTGTATAGCCATAAAATGTAAAATACAGTCAGAAAACTACCAAAATCCTACTAATATCCTAGCTAGTTGATTTCAAAGAAGTAAACAAAATGATGGAGTATGAAAAATAAAAATTGAGATGATAAAGCAAGTAAATAAAAGCTAGGGTGATAAATATGATCTCACAAAACTGCTTGTTTGCCAGCTAGCTCCATGCACACGTTCACCTAAACACAAAAAAGAGGGGAAGATTGTTGGGGTTGTATATGGGCTTTCCTTAGTTAGACCCCCGCTTTGGTGTTTCCACCTCCATGGACAGCTAAAAAAGTAATAGAGTAGAAAGTATGATAAAGAGTATTGAAAGAAGTCCAATGAACACTACAAAAGACAAATGCTACCCTATCAAATCAAAAAAAGGAGGAATGAAGGGTTACCACCTCCACCCAATGGCTCTCAAGGCCAATGAAAGGAGAATGCAAGCAATGAACTTTGCAAAGTCACCACCGACGCACCTATGGTGAAGGGAGGTCTCACAAGACTCCAAGCTCACAACTTTTCTGGTATCCTAACATGTGCAGTGTGGAGTTGA
Source organism: Sequoia sempervirens (assembly GCA_007258455.2). Taxonomy (NCBI): domain Eukaryota; kingdom Viridiplantae; phylum Streptophyta; class Pinopsida; order Cupressales; family Cupressaceae; genus Sequoia; species Sequoia sempervirens. The sequence continues at coordinate 324,910,755 of VDFB02000008.1, read as the reverse complement.
TGGAGTGTCAAGTTGTTGTAATGCTCACATTCAAGTGGTAGAATGCTAGAGTGAATGAGAATGTGCTTGAGAATGTCAAGAAGTTGTGAAAGAAATGCTAAGAAGATGGAGTGAAAGTGAGATGAATGCTTTTGAAGGTGGCATGAGAAGGAATAAGAATTTTTCAGGTCGGTTGGTCAACAAAAGGATGTTACAATTCATCCCCAATGAGGAGTGTAACACCTCTACCAACTTTAGTGTGGCAATATGTCAAGGATGACAATTGACCGTGCAAATTTTCATGCATCGCACTTGCATCCAAGATAATTATTCTCTCACTGACACATAAGAAAAATTCCAAGTAGATGCATTTTTGATGGGTGATGTGGAATTTCTCCTTTGTATTTGATTTTATAAGGTGAGGGTATATGAAAAGGGAATTTACACAAAGGGTGGAAATCCGCTCCTTTACATTTTTGCCCCACTTTAGCGAGCACGAGTATCAATGAGTGTTTGGTAAAGTAGATCAAAGAGTTAGAGATGTATACTTGAACCATCGAGGAAGCATAAAAAAATCTAGAAAACTTGAAAGTATACGGTAGGAAAATGATTCCATAGGTAAGTACTCTCTCTTGAGGAGTTTTGAACAAAAGGACTCCATAGCCCCGTAGAACTATGAAGTTGCACAAAGTACACTAAAGGCCCTAAGACTGACAATGGAAAAATCTTGCAAGATGTAAGTGTTGGCATGTGGTGACTGTTCATGCTGTATTGTACACTCTTCATGTATGCTTCATCACCAAAAAAAGAAAAAAGTCACTTTGTAGAACCCTAATTATGGAAGCTTCTAAAAATCTTGTTATAAGTGGTTAGGATGGGAGTTGCAATAGGGCATTATTCGCGAGATTGCAATATGTTTTTCTCTAGATAATAAAATCATTGGATGGCTACAATTTTGTGGATGTATCTCATATTGGATGAACCACGTTAAATTATTTGAGTTGTCTTGTTTCTGCTATAATTTTTGTGTGTTTTATTGATCAAATCTGCATTTAACTATTAGATATCTTCCTTCTAACCCTAGTAAGTGGTATCATAGCAAGGCTGTGTTTGGTTATCCTCTACAAGAAGGTCTCAAATTTGAGTGGGAGTAATGGAAGAAAAGGGTAATTTGAAGGTTGAGAAGTTGAATGGGAACAACTATCAGTTATGGAAGGTGTAGATGGAGGACTACCTCTATTAGAAGGATTTATGGTGGCCATTGGAAGGGAAAGCCAAGAAAACCTCAACAATGTCCAATGAAGATTGGGATATTTTGGATAGAAAGGCACTTGGTAGTATTCTTTTATGCTTGGAACAATTGGTGTTGTTCAATATTACAAGGGTATGTGCAGGATCATGATGGGCCAAAATGTGGCGATATGATGGGTATGTGTAGGTATGTGGCTGACGACTTTTTTTTACTCAAAATTGATGAAACAAAAAGGGTTTTTAAAGGAGATTCTCAAATTTCCACCAATATAAATTATGGTTTACTTTGAATTTAATAAATAATTATTATTCATTTTCTATTTGAATTACAATTAAAGTCTGATTGATAGGATGATTGAAAAACATCTATAGCTTTCAAAGGTATCACATTTTTGAATCAAAACATGTGTCACATTCTATGCTTCACATACTATAGGATTATAAAAGAAAAATTGAATTTGACCAAGGTGGTGACATACGAGTTTTATATTTTTTAAAAGTTGTAATAAAAATTCATAATTAATTATTTACATAGAAAAAATTAAAAAATAATATGCAAAACATCGGGACATGATTCCTCTACTTATATCTAAAATATTATAAAAAATATTATCATTTTATTGTGGTTAGGGTGGTCAAACGACACCTACTTCTTATTTTTCCTGAAATTTAAGTACTCTGCATTGAAATTTCAAATTTTCACCAAATAGATTTTTTTAAAAAAATCTAGTAGTTTAGAAACTACATTCAATTTGCTATAGATTCTATTCTTACATATTTTTGAAATAATATAGATAACTTATTCAAAGTTTTACATCAAGTTTCCTAACTCTGATTTTTCTAATTTTTTTGCCACTTAAGGGCCTATTTTTTCCATGATGATCCTGCACATACCCACAACAACAAAAAAAACTCAAGAGTTGATGGAAAACCTGGCGAAGTTATGTGAAAATCCTTTTGCTTAAAATAAGGTATTTCTTATGAAGCATTTATTTAATATGAAAATGGTAAAAGGTAGGTCAGTTACTAATCATTTAAATGAGTTTAATATAGTTACCAGTCAATTAACTTTTGTAAATGTAAACTTTGATGAAGAATTTAGGGCTCTTTTGATTTTTTGTTCTTTGTTTGAAAGATGGAATAGCTTGGTAATGGCTATCAACAATTTTGTTTACAGTTCGAATACATTGATGATGTTGGTGTTATTTTGAGTGAGAAAATTCATAGAAAAAACTCAGGTGGAGCATGCACATCAAGCAGTGTTTTGAATGTAGAAAGTAGGGGCAAAAAAAAGGAGAGAGGAAACAATTCTAGAAGTCATGGGAAGTCATGAGTAAAATCAAAGGACAAAAGGTCCCAAACCATAGAAAAGAAGGATTACTGGTACTGCGATAAGCCAGGTCATTTAAAGAAAGATTGTTGGTTTCATAAAAATAAAGGAGACAAAAAGGAAGGAAATGAAGAGGAAAATGTGGTAAGTAATAAATTTGATGAGGATGCTTTGATTCTTTTCCTTGATAATGTTGATGATTCTTGGGTGTTAGATTTAGGGATATCATTTCATGTTATGCCCCATAGAAGTTTCCTTGATTATGTCCAAGGGGATTTTGGGCTAGTTTATTTAGGAGATAACGAACCATGTCAAGTTGTTAGAAAGGGAAGAATCAAGATTAAGTTGCAAAATGGGAATCATTGGCTACTACATGAGATAAGGCACATTCCAAAGTTAAGAAGAAATTTAATTTTAGTAGGACAACTAGATGATGAAGGTTGTGTTGTTACATTTAGTGATAAAAATTGGAAGGTTATAAAAGGTGCCTTAATGGTAGCAAAAGATGTGAAAGTAGGCACCTTATATCTTTGTTTAGGTCATACTATTCCTTCTACTTTAGCTATTGCTAATAAAATAAATGTTTAGGAATAGTTGTTGCAGTTCAACAGGTAGAAAATCATATAGTTGTTGTGGATTTTGAATAAGCACTATGGCATAATAGACTTGGGCAAATGAGTGTAAGAGGTATGAAATTACTTCATTCAAAGAATTTTTTACTAGGTCTAAAATGTATTAATATGGATGTGAAGCAAAAGAAAGATGAGAAATTAGAGCTTGTGCATACATGTATATGGGGACCAGCTCAAGTATATTCTCTCGATGGATCTCAGTATTATGTCACTTTTATTGATGATGCAACAAGGTATGGATTTATTTCCTTAGGTAGAAATCTAATACATGTATTTGAAACTTTTAAAAAATGGAGAAGCTTGGTTGAGAATGAGACAAGTAAAAAGTTAAAATGTCTCAAATATGATAATGGTGGTGAGTATTGCAACAAATATTTTGAATATTATTGTTCCTTTAATGATATTTGTAGGCAGAACATGGTTCCAAGGACTCCATAGGAAAATGGAGTGGTTGAGTGCTTGAATAGAACAATAATGGAGCATGCATGGATTATGAGATTGCATGTTGGGCATCATTTAAACATATGGGTAGAGGCTGTAAACATTGTTTTTTATTTAATTAATAGAGGCCTCTCTAATCCTTTGGGTTGTGGTATTCTAAAGGAAGCATGGATAGGTAAGAAGGTGAGTTATTCTTTTCTCAAGACCTTCAGTTGTGAAGCATTTGCATATGTAGATTCTGAAAATAGAATCAAGATTGATGAAAAATCAAAGAAATATATATTTGTTGGATATGGAATTGATTAATTTGGTTATAGGATTTGGGATTTTGAAAATCAAAATATTGTGAGAAGAAGGGATGTCATATTCAATGAAAAAGTGTTGTACAAAGATTAGTTGCAGCAGTATGAGAAGAAAGAAAATGATTATGCAATGCTAGATGATACACCAAACAACGATGTTCCAGTGGTTTCTCATGCTCTACAACAATAGAAACAACAAATAACACAAACTCCAGTGAATGTTAGACAATCCTCAAGGATAAGTAGACCTATTCTCCATCTTTGTATTCTATTTTATTAATTTATTCTAGTGAAGTAGAATTTTATGATGAAGGTATGCAGGTGGATACCAAAATTCAATGGGAGCATGGAATGGAAGAAGAAATGGACTCCTTGATGAAAAATCATACATGAACTTATACAAGCTGCTTGTAGGTAAAAAGGTTTTACCAAAAAAATGGGTTTATAGGCTGAAAGATGAGGATGGAGGTAAGAAAATATTTAAATCCAAGTTAGTTGTAAAGGGATTTGTATAGAAAAAGGGTATTGATTTTGATGAGATTTTTTCTCCGGTTGTTAAAATGACTTCTATACACATTGTTTTAAGTATTGTGGCTATTGAAGATTCGCATTTGGAATAGGTAGATGTTAAAATAACCTTTCTCCATGGTGATTTGGAAGAGGGAATATATATGGAACAACCAAAAGGATTTGAGGTCAAAGGTAAGGAGAAATTGGTGAGCAGATTGAAGAAAAGTTTATATGGCTTGAAGCAAGCACCTTGGAAATGGTATATTAAATTTGATAGCTTTATGGTTGAGCATGGCTAGAGTCGATGTAATTTAGACCAATGTGTTTATTTTAAGAGGTTAGATGATGATAGCTACATTATTTTATGTTTATATGTTGATGATATGCTTGTAGTGGGGTCTAACATGGTTCACATTAAGGAGTTAAAACATCAGTTATCAAATTATTTTTCTATGAAGGATTTGGGGGCAGCAAATCAAATCCTTGGTATGAAGATTACAAGAGATAGGAAAAACAAAAAAAAAAATTATCTCAAGTTGCTTATGTTAAAAAGGTGTTGCAGAGATTTCATATGGAGAATACAAAAGCTATTAGCACACCTGTTCCCAATCATGTCAAATTCACTAAGGATATGTGTCCAAAGACACAAGAGGAGGAATAAAAGATGTTCAAGGTACCATATGCTTCAGTTTTAGGAAGTTTAATGTACGCCATGGAATGTACAAGACTGGATATTTCACATGTTGTAGGAGTTCTTAGCAGGTATATGAGTCATCCCAAAGTTGAGCATTGGAATGCAGTAAAATGGATTCTCAGGCATTTAAGAGGTACATTCAATAAATGCTTATGTTTTGGGAGCTCTAATATTGATTTAAAAGGCTATGTTGACTCATATTTGGTAGGGGATATAGATACCAGGTAGAGTAGGTCACATGTTATGTAATTATAGTTGGTGGGACAACAATGATTTGGATTTATTGGTCGCAAAAGGTGGTTGTTTTAGCTACCGCAGAGGCAGAGTATGTTGCTACAACAAAGGAAGAAAAGGAGATGATATGGCTGCAACTTTTCATGGAAGAGTTGGGAAAACAATAGGCTGAAAATCACTTGTTTATAGACAACCAAAGTGCTATACATATTACAAAGAATTCTGCCTTGGAATGTAAAATCAAGCACATACAGTTGAGATATCATTTCATTCAGTCAATGTTGGAAGATGGATAGGTAAAGTTGGAAAGGATACATACAAATCCGAATCCAACATATATGTTTCCAAAGATAGTGACAAGGGAGAAATTGAGCTCCTTTTTAGTTTTGGTTGGTCTTCATGGTTAAAAGCATAATAGGGTAGTAGGGTCTAAGGTGCTTATTTCCATTGGGAGTTGTAAGTGTAGTGGTTTCATCTAGGATCAGTTTTGAAGTGGGAGATTGTTTGGTGCGGAGCTTGATCAGTCTCTTAGTGGGAGATTGTTGGTATGTGGCGACCAATCATGCTATATTATACACTTTTAATGTATCCTTGTCAAGGTCTGAGGCTGAGCCGAGCCCCAGGTGGGGGATCGAGGGTGGTAGCCCTTGAGAAAAAACTTTCTCCTATTTTTTGCTTCATCATAGAAAAGGGAAAAACTCAAATTTGTAGAACCCTAATTCTAGAAGCTTCTAAAAAGCTTGTTATAAGTGGTTGGGATGGGAGTTGGAGTAGGGAATTATTTGTGAGATTGTAATATGTTTTGTAATAGATAATAAAATAATTGGATGGCTATGGTTTTGTGGATGTAGCCCACATTGGGTGAACCACATTAAATTCTCTATGTTGTCTTGTTTCTGCTATAATTTTCTATTTTTTTTTTTTTGTTTTATTGATCAAAACTACATTTAACTGTTAGATATTTTCCTAATAACAATAATAGTAAGCACCTTACAGGCCCATAGACATACAAGAAGGCATTCCCCCAAGTACTTTTTCATGAAGGAAGCCTAGTCAAAGGGGACTCCATAGAGTCAGACTAGAAATTGGCTTCACAAACACACCTGGAAAGCAACATGTTAATCCACAAATAAAACATGCCAGAAAATAAAACATAGCCATGCAAGAAAACAATTAGATAGTCATGTAGACAGTCAACAAACTAAAATTCTTTCAAAGGGGTCCCTTGAGAGCCCTTCAAAATAAGAGGGGTCCACTCAAGGGACACACTATTTGAAAGTGATAGGATGTTTTTTCACAAATCAATCCAACATCAAGGAATCCTTTCAAAAGATGTTCACTTCATCAAGGAATTTGAAAGGAAAAAAATGCCCCCTCACAAGGGGAACGTCAAGGCTTCTCCCACATGAAAATTTTCTCCCTCTTGAGAGGAGAGTTCTTCAAGTTCTTTCTTTATGAACCCATGACGAAGGAAACATGTTCCGTTAGGGGTCAAATTTGAGAATGCAATTTTTGGGAAAGGTTGCAAGGATTTTTGAGAAAAGATTCATTGGCTGCGAATGAATTTTCTCAAAATCAAAACATTGTGAAAGTGACATTGTCACACATATGAGGGACAACGCAAGTAAAGAAGAGAGAAAGATAAAAGAGTAAAAGAAAAGAAGCAACATCATGAACAAGAGACATGGGGGAAGTATGATATTTTGGGATCAGAGTTGCTCATAAATATATATAAGTATAGTAATAGTATATAAATGAACTTTCATCATCCCTTTACTATATCAGACCATGTGAAGAATGCACAAGAAGATAAAGTAAAAATAAAAAATTGGCTCAACATGGAAGGGAAGCCTAAATGCCCCCAACACTTTGCATCATCCCCAATTTTTTGAAAGTTAATACATATAATAGAGGAAGAATGATGAAACAAATAGAGGAATTTTTACGACACATAATCACTCCTATATCCAAGCACTTACAAGGGTGACAAGGGTAATCTAGGAACACATCACAACAAACACACATCTAATCTAAAGATAAAGAAAAGGCCTCCCCTAACACTCATCGACCAAGAGGTCATCCGCTTCCCAATCTAGATTATTATAAGGGGAAGGAAAACAAGCCTGCAATGACAAAATATTAAGGGAGGTGCTTCCAACCCTCCAACAATGAGGGCTAAATAAGAATGGCTCACAAGATCTTCTCCACTAGGTTCTTGTGGAGCGATGGTCAATGACTTTGCAAAGATCACTAACAAGGTTGGGACTTCGTCCAAATAATTAAACATGCACTTTACGGGAGTGTCATATTGTACCTCAATAAACGGGGAGGGAAACACTTGAGATTCATTGCTTGGATCATCGAATGATTCAGGAGTAGTGATAAAATTAGGGGAAGTCGGAGCTAGCTCCATCACAAGGACAACACATGCTAATGCAGGAGCACCCTTTCAAGGGTGTGGATTCCTCTTATGACCCCCATTGTTGGAAGGGACAACCTCCACTTTATGCTTTGTTGGAGGATGTGAGCTCCCCACAGACAAGGTGAGAGGCATTAAAGAGGAGGATAAAACCATGGTGAACACCATTGAATTATTTGGCATGTTCACAGGTTTAGAAAATGGTGGGATGTCTAGGAGAGACATCAAAAGACGCAGCTTGATTGAAGGAGCAATAAAGAACTACACCTTTTTAGGATGAGGTACACCCATGCTCACAGTGGGAGCCAGAAGTAGGACTATATTCAATTGAACATAAGCATAGGGGAGGAGAGAGGAGGATGCATTAGGAGGCCCTAAGACATGGGTGATTTACTCCTCTTCCTTTCTCTGCAAAGTGGCTTGCTTAGCTACCAGAGCCTTTCATTGACACTTGTTCTTGTGCACAAGGTGGTTTCTAAGACTCTTTGAGCAAGAGTCTGAGAATTGCGAAGGAACATAAGGCTCTTACTTAGCCATAGGAGCATCCATCACATCCATCTCTGGTGGAGGGGCAAAATCTTGAATGGGAGCAAGAGGAAGAGGGGGGGAGTCAGCTCTAGCACCTCAACGATAGACCTATTCCCATTCACTACTTTAGAATTAGGAGTAGTGGGAGGTTGTGGAGGCTAAGACATAGAGGATTCCCTACAAAGACCCTTTCTTCTACCATATCGAATGGGCCTAGGCTCTATGGGTTCAATAGGAACTTCGAATGCAAGTTGCTTGGGCTTTTTCCAAGCAGGAACCATAGGGTTCTCTTGCAAATGCAAAGAATAATTTGATGATGCCACAAAAAGACTAAAGGAAGCAATACGTTGAATAGCGAAAGAGGAAGAGGAACCCCAAGAGCACTTCCCTTCTTCCCTTCTACATGCTAGGATGGCATCATTGTCATCTTTTACACAAGACCTATGCAAAATAGCATAAGGTGATGGAGGGTATCTCACTCTAGGCATTAAGTGCCCTTCCCTGTACTTCTCATAAGTTTGGTACAAGAGGTTTTTCCTAGGCAGAAGCAGACAAATGGATGCATGCTAGAAGTGGTCTAAGGAATAGCTACCATACACAACCAGTGGTTTATAACTAGTGTTGTGGATCACATGCACTAAATCCTCATGAATACACTTCATAAATTTATGCACAACCAAGGGATATGCAGCTTAACTCTAAAGAGTTCGGACCCTGGGATTATGTTGAAAAGTAGGTTTACAGACTTAGGCCCAACAAGGACAGACAGGGTGATCCTACCAAGGGGAAGTAGAAAAAGTTCGTTATGCATATGAATGGTGCTCATAGGTGCATTGTACCCATCTTTATACAAGAAGTTAATTAACATAATCTCCTCAATTATAATATTCACTTGACATGTTGAGTCAACAAGAACACCCACAATAGTTCTTCCATTGATTCATGCATGGATGTAAAGAGGAGATGGTTCTCTATTAAAACCCATCGATAGGTCCTATAAGGTGAAGTTTATACCTAGAATACTACTCGCAGGCTATGCAGAGGGGATAGATAGATGCAAGAAGGAAGAAATCATGTACACTAAACAATACTCTCACAAAGCCTCCTAAAGGTTTGAATTAGGACAGTGACCCATTTAAGGCTTCATTTTGCAATGCTTACGGAACCTTTCAACTACACCTACTAGGGGTTATAGGTTCAGTTCTAAGGTGAAGCACCTCACAACACTCACACCTACAATGCTTCTAGGACATGAGGAAGTAACCCTTCAGCACTACTAAATAGAACCAAAATTGTTCATGCTAGGTTCACCAAAAATGTAAGAGAAGGGGACCAACCATGTTAAGGCTCCAACTCACAGAGAGCTGAGAGTGGAGGGTTTCCATAACTTACCTCACTCTAAAGGGATGTTTTGGGGTCAGGATCAAGAATGAAGAGTACTATGAATTACTTTTCTCACTTTACAAACCTGAAATTCTATTTGGGGCTAAGTGATCCAGTTTCTAGATTTTGAACTATACCTTAAACAACTCTTTGTTTGAGGATGACATAATAGGTCTAGGATGATAGAGCAACACACTAGCATCTCTCTAGCATGTTGGCATCCGTACAACCAGAAAACATGAAATATAGTGGGAAAACTACCAGAAGCCTACTAATAGCCAAGCTAGTTGATTTCAATGAAGAAAAAAATGACATATGGAAAAAAAGGATGGAGATGATAAAGCAAGTAAATAAAAGCTAGGTTGATAAATATGGTCCCACAAAAGCGCTTGTTTTATAGCTAGCTCCATGCACACGTTCACGTACACACAAACAAGAGGGAAAAATTATTGGGGATGTATAAGGGTTTTCCTCAGTTAGACCATTGCTTTGGTGTCTCCACCTCCATGGACGGTGAGAAAAGAAACAGATTAGAAAGTATGATAAAGAGTATTGAAAGAAGTTCAATGAACACTACAAAAGAAAAACGCTACTCTATCAAATCACAGAGGGGAATGAAGTGTTACCACCTCCACCCAAAGGATATTAAAGCTAATGAAAGGAGAATGCAAGCAATGAACTTTGAAATTTCACCACCACTACAACCATGGTGAAGGGATGTCTCTCAAGACTCTAACCTCACAACTTTTTTCATAGCCTCACATGTGGAATGTGGAGTTGATGGAGCGTCAAGCTGCTGCAATGCTCACAATGGAGTGCTAGAATACTGGAGTGAATGAGAATGTGCTTGAGAATGTCGAGAAGTTGTGAAAGAAATGCCAAGAAGATGAAGTGAAAGTGAGATGAATACTTTTGAAGGTGGGATGAGAAGGAATAAGTCATTTTTAGGTTAGTTGGTCGATAGAAGGACATTACAATTTGTCCCTAATGAGGAGTGTAAAACCTCTGCCAACTTTAGATGTGGGAATCTGTTAGGGATGACAACACGCAGCACAAACATCCATGTGTCGCATTTGCATCTCTGATAAATATTCTCTCATTGACACACAAGATAAATGCCAAGTGGATGCATTCTAGATGGGTGATGTGGAATTTTGCTAATTTGATTTTCTAAGGTGAGGGTATGTGAAAGGGTAATTTACACAAGGGGTGAAAATCCACTCCTATACACCTAATTATGAATGTAAGGGCTTCCCTTAGAGCCAAAATTTATCAAACATTCATTTAAAAACCATTTTCTACTAATATTATCTATATATATCCATTTTGTTGCTATATCTAATGTTCCCAATTTTCAAGGAAAGGTAGTGTGGCTCTTATACCCATAAATTTATATATTGAATCATTTTCTTAAATATAAAATAGAGAATTTACAATAATCTCTAGATTAATTACAAAATTAGGAAAAACCTCACTTTTTCAGAGACAATCATTAGATTGGTGGTTATTATTAACCTTTTTGGCCAAATTTTGTAGCTCCATCTAATTACAAAACATGTTTAGAATAAAAGGAAATGGACCCCATAGCCCCCCTTCAAATCTTATAATAGGAAAAATTAGCAAGCATATTATTCAAATATATTTATGCACTATATTTGAACTAATATTTTATTAAATATCTATAAAAATTCCCTCAAATAATATAGAAAATAGTAGTAATGATAAAAATAAATTCAACACTTCTAGATTTTCTAAATTGTAAATAATAAGGGAAAAATAAAATAAAATAGGAGAGTTCATAGGCATGTAATGTATTTGCATTCACATACCAAGGCATGCATGAGTGCATAGATTAAGAAATAATACTAGGTTGTCATCCCACCTTTCATTGCTTGCCCCTAATCAAAATTTTCAAGTGTTTATTTTTTATCTAGAATATACTTTTGCTTTAATCTATTGATCTGTATCATTTTTAAATAAATCTATGCAATCTTAATGATATGTTTTCACAAGTCTAGGGTATGTGCAGGATCATCATGGAAAAAAAAGGCCCTTAAGTGGCAAAAAATTCAGAAAAATCAATGTTAGGCAACTTGACATAAAAATTTGAATAAGTTATCTATATTATTTCATAACTATGGAAGAATAGAATCTGTAGAAAATTGAATGTAGTTTCTTAACTAATAGGTTTATTTAAAACTAAATAAAATCTGTTTGGTGAAAATTTGAAATTCTAATGCAGTAGTACTTAAATTTCAAGGAAAAAATAAGGGAAAAAATAAGTAGGTGTCTGTCTGACCACCCTAACCATAATAAAATGATAATATTTTATATATAAGTAGAGGACTCATGTCAGGATGTGATGCATATTTTTTGTAATTTTTTCAAAGTAAATAATTAATTATGAATTTTTATTACAACTTTTAAAAAATACAAAAACTCATATGCCTGACCATGTTAACTTGGTCAAAACTTCATGAAATTTAATTTTTCTTTTTTTAATCCTATAGTATGTGAAGCATAGAATGTGACGCATGTTTCTGATTCAAAAAATGTGATACTATTTGAAAGTTATAGATGTTTTTCAATCAACCTATTGATCAAGACTTTAGTCGTAATTCTAATAGAAAATAAATAATAATTATTTATTAAATTCAAATTAAAGCATAATTTATATTGGTGGAAAGTTGAGAATCTCCTTTAAAATCCCTTTTCGTTTCATCAATTTTGGGTAAAAATAAAATCCGTTAGCCACATACCCTACAAATACCCATAATATTGCCATTTTTTGGCCCATCATGATCCTGCACATACCCTATAATTAAATTTATTTTTACAACACCCTAATTGTGGAGGTGAATATATTTAAAAATATTTTCAAAGCACTTGCACAAGTATTTTACAACCACCCAATAAGAATTATGAATACTATATTAATGTAATGAAGTAGAGATAATAAACCTACGCAAAAGAATCATACACATTTTGTGAGTTTACACAACATGAGAATCTAGAATCAACACCAATTTACATCAAAGATTCTTAGTATTAGAAAGGGATGATCTTCCAACTTTAATTGAGTAAGATGTGGAGTTCAATAATAACATATTTACCTAAGATAGTGATATCTAGATTAATCACTAATAAAGAAACATGTTCCTACACACTCAATTAAAAATTAGGTATATATGTAGAATAGAAGGATAATTGAAGCATAGTGTATAAACAATAATTGAATATAATTTTCAATAAGATGTCAATAAATACACTGAAATAAAAAATAATTTACTATTAAAATTTATGAGATATCAAAGATTTTAAATCAATAATTCATAACTACATATAAACGGAAAATGATAAAATTCAAGACACTTTTAGATTTTTAAACATTATAGAATTATAACATATAAATCCAAAAGAAATAGGAAAAAATCTTGATTTAGAACAAAATACCATAAATAATATGAAATTATTATAAAAACCAAAACCATAAAGCAAGATAGGGTCCCTACCCATGGGCCTTATGTCTAGTATTATAAACCTTGCTAATTTTTTAAGAGAGATAAAACTAGATGTATTTCAAGATCTAATCATTATTACCAATTATATTTAGAAAATTCAACTCATGTGATTTAAAATTACACATTATCATGTGTTGCATGCTTAGTTTTTTTTTAATCTACTAAGTATGAGGTCACGTTATCCTATTCATGGTTACCGATAGGTTATGATTAATCAATTCGTAGGTTATTTAATCTTCTATTTCTCTTTATTTATCCCATTGAGACCTAAAGGAAATGACCTCTAATATAAATAGAAAATCCAAAAGAAGAAATGGTACTTTCTACTATCATTTAGTATCTCTAGTCATCCACTTTTTGTTGACAAGTATCACCTCTTTATCTAGGATAGTCTTGTTCACTAGTCTTGGTTTTGAGTGTTGGAGCTAAGAGAGTGGAGCTATAGCTTCACACACAAAAAATATTTTAACCTTATTTATTTGTTGAGAAATGAAGTAACATGTCCATCCATCATAATACATACAATACAACCACTAAAATTGCAATTATTAAATTCTCTCAAGATGTGTGTAAGTAGAAAATAAATAATATGCATTTATCTTCCTCATAAGGCTTAACATATATACTTTCTAGTTGATTTTCCATCGAGTCTCATTTCTACATTTTAATAGTATAATTTTTTTTTTCAATACATGTTAGTAACAAGATTCTTAGTTTTGTAAATTTAAGCTATCTTTTTCTATATATGGTATCCAATAGCTAGCTTAGAGACATTCAAAAGAAGGGAATCAAAGAGACATTTACAAGGATGGAATGGAAGAGACATAACTATATTTTCTCTTAAAATCCAAGTCCCTCTATTTCAATGATAAGAATCATATTTGAATAAAATTATGTTGTGAATCATATATTAATAATCTTGATATGCTACATTTGAAGTAACTTAAATGAAAACATCACCAAGATAGCATGTGATTTCCTACAAGATATTGCCAATCAAAAACATGGATTTTAATAGAGTAAAATGTGATATTTACTCTATTTTATATGATAGAGGAGGATTGAGTGTCATTCCTATTAATATACATAGGATTAGAGTTTTTGTGAAATTTGTGGTCTACATTAAAATATAAAAATATTAAAAAATCCCCTTAGGGATTGTATTTTGCTTGGTACACATGATAGTAAGAAAGCATAGAAAGAAGGTTGTTTATATGTCTTCCTCATCTCGTTGGCCCTTGTTAAATACTTTTTTTTGAATAAAAATTGGAAGGAATTTAACTTAATTAAATAATTCTTCAAATGGTCTAGTGGGGATTTTAAAAGATGTTTTCTCTTTTAATGATTATAATCTCTATTTTCTTATTATCAAAATCTCTTTGGTATGAATCAATATTGAATCTCTCTAAAATATTAAAAAACTCATTCATATGATTGTAAATCTTAATTCTTCTAGAAAATACTCTCCTTAGATAATTGTTTAAAAAAATGAAGCTCATATGTTTATATTTTTCTTCAATTATTTTAATTTAGAAAAAATTTCTAATTTTTCCTGACACCCCTCTTATTTGTTATTTTTTATATGACAACAATCAGTTTATGTTGTATAGTGATTGTTCTTGATTCAATGATTCTTGAAGCAATGTAACCCTATGTTTTGCATTTACTGGTACAGTGTGGTTTTGTACATTGCCTATGTCTAGAGGTAGTAGGTTTGTCTTGGTTACCTTTTACAATCTCCTAGTACGGGTGTTGGGCCTACGAGTACCACATGGTTGGGTGGCATGCACCTTTCACAGTTGGGTTTTCTCTTCATGTTCATGATGGAGAGATCTTCTAGTTCAAGGAGCTTGTGTGTTTCTATGGATTTGTTACTTTAATTATATTCATTATGTCAGTGGAACACTATGTATTACATTCCTCTTTTGTAATTGGGGAGAATCCTTGTGTTGTAATTGTAACATTATGTATGATCTATTCATTATTAGATTAAATGGTATATATTGTTTATATGATGTTGTATCTATGGAAATATGCTCATTACATTTCTATCTATTAGAATTATTATGTAATGGGTTAATGCTTTGATGTATGTTGTTATCATGAGTTAATTTTCATATGCTATGGTTAGATTAGTTTTGTAAGTTTTGGAATTTACATGTAGATGTGTTATGTGGCTTAGAGGATGTATGTGGTTAGGATAGATTACTTATTATTATTATTCTTTTAAAAAAAATTAGTTGTGCTTCCAGAGTGTTGCATTTTCCTCTAGGTTGTGTGATGGGGTTTTACACTTGGTATCATAGCTAGGTTTAAATACTAGGAACTCTGGGTTAATGTGGAAACCATTGAGTTGTATGCATAGGATTTAAGTTGCATATCTTGTCTTACACCTTGGTGTGTTTGTGTAGGATCATGCCACCTAGGAGAGGTTGAGGTTGTGGTTGTGGTTGTAGAGGCAGACATGGAGGTAGTCAGCAGAACTCACCTCTGCATGTTTCTCATGATTCAAATTGTGAGGAACAGTAGGCTTCCCAAAACATTTTGGGGGGTGGTACCTATCTAGAATCCGGATCCACTAGAGATCGAGGGTGTTGATCAGTTGCATCACTTGTTGGAGGATACTCTTGCCTATCTTGGATCAAGGCAGGGAGTAGATCAGATTGTATTTAGAGAGAGGGATGTATCAGCATAGTCAGAGGTAGTTGTAGCTACACATATGAGAGAATTACTTAGAGCTTGGCCACCCTTATTTGATGGATCAAGCAGCAGTTTAGAGGCCGAGACCTAGATGATTGACCTAAACAGATGCTTTGTTATGCACTTGTATGGTAGCAATACCATAGCCAGATGTGTGATTATGCACCTGAGAGGCTTTGCCTCCACATGGTGGAGATTGGAGGAGCATAAGCTCCATATTGATATTGGTACCATATCTTGGGAGATGTTTCTAGAGAGGTTCCATGCTAGATTTCTCTCTAATCATTGGTGATAGCATCGTGGTGATGAGTTTCATACTCTACGATAGATGACTATGTCAGTGGAACAATATGAGCATCATTTTTACAAGCTCAAACAATACACAGGCATTGGTGATGATAAGGTTATGTTGGTACAACACTTTCTTAGGGGCTTAAATGCTTGGATCAGTGGAGGTGTGTGGGTTTTCGAACCCAAGACTATGGAGACAGCGGTAGACAAGGTCAGACTTGTAGAGGAAAATTTGGTGATGGCATTGGCTGGTCATGTTGGAGTATAGGTGGGCAGCACTTCAGCTGCAGGGCCTAGTGCATGCAGTGGCCAGACTTAGGGAGCTCAACCACCCAGGGCACAATAGACACCAGTACAAAGTGGACAATACCAGAACTCACAAGGAAAATGAAAGGATTTTCCACCTAGACAGAGTGACAGTTATCAGTCAAGGGGTGATAGGAACTGGAGGTGTTCCAAACGCTTTAGTGATGCACAGCTGACACAAAGTACTTAGTCTACCTTTAGGGGTAGTGTTTAGCAATCTAGTGCACCTTTTGGAGGTAGTTTTCCATGGTCTAGTGCACCTTTAGGTGATAGAGACTTTAGTAGAGGTACCAGGTTTTTACTTGTTGCCAACAGGGTCACATAGTGCAGTACTGTCCCAATAAGGGCACATCAGAATATACTCAAAGGCTAGCAGCTTCAGAGCCGATAGTAGGTGATGCAAATAAATCAAATAGGATGTTTACCATGATGGATACCCGATAGACCAAGCACTAAGGTGCTATTGGAGAGGTTTCTAGTAGAGGACAGGCATCATTCTTTGGAAACCATGCACATCCTTCAGCATCGGGAGTTGATCCTCAAGGGTCGAGATATTGAGTAGGTGAGGGTCCAGTGGGATCCTAAAAATGGCACTTCTGCTACATGGGAAGATGCTACCAGGATGAGGGAGCTCTACCCTTATTTGTTTATAGGCTTCAAGGAGTAAGCTTGATCCTAGGGAGGGTGGATGTGACACCCCTCCGGTTTGTTATGTTTTCCTATGAAAATAGTCGGTTTATGTTGTATAGTGATTGTTCTTGATTCAGTGATTTTGGAAGCAATGTAACCTGATGTTTTGTATTTATTGGTATAGTGTGGTTTTGTACATTGTCTATGTCTAGAGGTAGTAGATTTGTCTTGGTTACCTTTTATTATCTCCTAGCATGGGGGTTGGGCCTATGGGTACCACATGGCTGAGTAGTGTGCACCTTACACTGTTGGAATTTCTCTTCATGTTCATGATGGTGAGATATTCTAGTTCGAGGAGCTCATGTGTTTCTATGGATTTTTTACTTAACTTATATTCATTATGTCAGTGGGACACTATGTATTGTATTCCTCATTTGTAATCGAGGAGAATCCTTGTTTTTTAATTGTAACATTATGTATGATCTATTCATTGTTGGATTAAATGGTATATATTTTTTATATGATGTTGTATCCGTGGAAATATGCTCATTATGTTTCTATGTGTTAGACTTATTATGCAATAGGTTAATTCTTTGATGTATGTTGTTTTCATGAGTTAATTTTCATATGCTATGGTTAGATTGGTTTTTTAAGTTTTGGAATTTACATGTAGACGTGTTGCATGGCTTAGAGGATGTATGTGGTTAGGACAAATTACTTATTATTATTATTCTTTTAAAAAAAATTAGTTGCGCTTCCGCAATGTTGCATCATCCTCTAGGTTGTGAGACAAGGTTTTACATTTACTTCATATGTTTGACATTTAATCACATTCTACATGGAAGAAGGATTAGTATTTAAATTATGGTACCAACTTGAAAACCATACCCAAAATATTTTGTATGAGGATTTTAGCTCTATTTAAATTATGTTTGGGGTTTGATTTTTTTTTTGCTTAGATTTGATGTCATCATGTTAAGATTATATAAGATTCCATACTTCATCCTAAAGTTCATTATTTTGGTATGCATTTTTCTACCAAGGTTTACTTATGTAAACATATTTCTAAACATTAGAATTATGCATGGAAGATGTCCCCTTTTTAACAAGATTGAGAACTTGAATAATATTTTCATGTTTTATCCACTACTATAAAGTACTTAGATTTGGATTCCTTTTCACATTCCTTTATATGGTGAATTATTATATTTGTTAATATGATTGAGTGACCATCCTATATTTCTAATATAAGAGATTGATTCAAAGTTGCTATTCTTTTCTACTTTGGGTATTTATGAATGTTGATTCTTTTAGTGAGGATATTTTCATAATTTATTTCTTATTAAGAAACTTCATTTGCTCACCTTGTCTTACTTGTAGATCTAGGGTTATGATGAAGATTTGGATCGTTTGGGTGTACAATGAAGGAGTGATTTTTATAGCATCAATTTTTTCACTCCCCTTCCTCTACAAAGGGGTTGGGCTCAATCATAACATCATGAGATTTTTGTTAGCCCTTCTAAATGACATTTGCTTATGAAAGGAGGCATTGGTCCCAATATCATTATAGTCTAATAAGTGCTTGGACTTGACTTGTCTCTTATAATTGAAAATACTTTGAGCGTTTATATAACTCTTGATCTAATGTTTAACGAAATGTCTATCTAGACTAATCTCTATCTTTAAGATAATCCACTACCCCTTTCATCTAATATAATTACTTTTATTTAATAATATAACAATTATAATTTTATAATTTTATAATATATCGCGTATTTCTTAAACATGCATACGTATTGACCACTTTTTTATTATCAAAATTCAAATATGTTTTAGAAAACATTTTTGTATTAATATATAACTATTAAAGTGTTTCCATAGAAAAACATAAAGATATCATGCACACCATACAATGGCACAACCAATATAAACGTTCGGTATAGGAGAGTTTTAGGTCACTGGTGAATAATATAGTATACTGGTAAAGGATAAACATCGTAAGCTTGGGAATAAAATATTTTTCTTGTTTGATATTAGTCGTACTGGCCATATATTTTGATTCCCTGATTTCTATGATAAGCTTCCTGAATAAAATAGCCGGCCTTCAGCATTAAAGTCCACTAAAGCTAAAGGAAAAGTTGCTCTCGTACAGGGTAACTTCAAATTCTCAATCTTAGGTTAAAGCATATGGCATCTGTAGGAAGATATGATCTTAATTCCAGGAGAAAAAGTGAAGAATAAATTGTTGCAGGGCATCAAAGGAAGCAGCCCATTACAATATCTTTCAAATGAGTGCTTTGCATTGATTCGGTGCAATTATTTTATTAGCTAGATTTCCATTCAAGGTAATAAATGGAGCAATAAGGAATAGAACCAGGTACCTTTACACTGTAAAAAGAAAGAATCAGACACAAGTAATCTCCATGTTTCCCTGGAAACATTACTTTTGCTTTTCCATTGCTTGCCATGATGGTAATAAAAGAACTCCCATTTACTTCACTTCTGAGATATTAAAAGTTGAGGAGCAAAAGAAAAATCTGCAGCTGCAGCAGTATCTGCAATGTATATCAACATCTGTATATTTGTTGGGCTTTTTGCAGGGATTCTGTTTACAACATTGGAGGGAGTATATGGGACTAATCACACTGTCAGCTGGAAAACTTGTGACAGCCAGAGCTTGTACAAAGTTTCAGGTCATGGATCAAACTTTCTTGTTGGCGACATATTGGGTATGTAGATTGACCCTCATCTATCTATAATCCATAGAACGGTTGTAAATATTATAAATTTTAAGGCCATCAGAGTCAAATACTTAGGAGAAAGTATCTTCTGTTAAAGGACCTGTGCAATAGTTTCTGCATGAATCGATCATAACACCCGTCATCAGGATAAGATGTGTATTGCTAATTTATGATATGTGGGTATTTTTGGTTATGATGCAGTATTTAGAATGGAGAATGAAAAGGATGATATTGCTCAAGTGACGTCGAAATCTGAGTACGACGCCTGCAGAGCCGAAGGTTCGAAAGTGCTAATATACAAAGGTGGGGAGGCCATTGAACTGAATACGAACGGAAGCTGGTATTTTATGTCGAGGATTTCTGATCGTTGTAAATCAGGGGAGAAAGTGATGATAAGGGTGGATGCAGAACCTGTGGTGCACAATCAGAGTGTAAGAATGGGAAGAGGACCTGGTGGCGGCGCGGGAGGAGCTGGAGGGGCTGGAGGAAGTGGAAATGAAGGGGGGGGTCTCGTCACTCCAAAAGGAAACAGAGATCGCCCCAACGACAAGAACGCCTCCGCCGCTGTAGCACGTCCATTTTTGTTTGTATTGCTTGCGTTGTATTCAATCTTGTGCACTATATAATTACGTCCAAGTATTTTCTTTCTTGTTTCAGGATCAACGCACCAAAAGGAAATTCATCGTCAGTTTTTCATCCTCTTGAAATACATCAGAACAGCTTAGAAGAAGCGAGATGCTTGAAAGAAACAAGTCGCAGGGAATCAGGATAATATATATTTCCATTCCATCATTTTCTACGAGCAATTACTTTGTCTTTTTCACTTTATTCGCCATGTACTAAGAAGTGAATATTTTCTTATGAGTATTTTTCTCGATTCCCACACTAGGTTACTACTTCTAAAGAGTATTAATTTTAAATCAAACTATACTCTCGTGATGTATGCATGTCATTTACCATTTAGTTCGTGTTTACTTGATGGAATGTTTTAATGGAATAATATAGATAATCCATAAGTTTGTTTCATAATCTTATCTTTATTGTATTTAGTTTCTCTTTATTTAGACTTGTTTATATATTATTGTCATTTAATTGTAATTATGTCGGAGGTGTTCCTTATATGAAATGGACGATCTACTTTTTGAAATCAAAAATTGAGAATTGAAGAGAAGGATGCAAGACGATGAAATTAATCTCAACCGTCATTCTCTATTTTTATTTTTAAAATGATTTAACAATTTAAAAGTAGAATTTTTATTTTTAAAACAAAGAAAAGTAAAGAAAAGAAGTTGATAAGATTGAAATGAAAAATAAAATTCTTATATGAAATGGATGACCTGTTTTTTTTTAAATCAACCATTGAGAATTGAAGAGATGGATACAAGACGATGAAAATAATCTCAACATTCATTCTCTATTTTTATATTTAAAATGATATAACAATTTAAAAGTGTGATTTTTATTTTAGAAACAAAGAAAAGAAGCGAAGTTGATAAGATTGAAATGAAAAGTAGAATTATATTTTATTAATATTCCAATTCTAATAACATTTTTTTAATGATTTAACAATTTAAAAGTAGTTTTTTGCTTAATAATAAAATAAAATAAAGTAAATTTAAAAGTAGACTTTTTGTTTTAAAAACAAAGAAGAAAAAGAAGATAAGATTGAAATGAAAAATAAAATTATATTTTCTTAATATTTTAATTCTAATAAATTTAAAATTAGTTTTACCTTGTTATTTATTAACTTAATAAGTTTATTATTTATTAACTTATTATTTATTTAAAAAAATATTATTTATTTAAAAAATTATTATTTATTTAAAAAAATTATTATTTATTAACTTAAGCAATGGCGGGGTGCTCTTTGAAAATTTCAGATGAAGCGGATGCAAATGATGATGACCCCGACCTGAACAGTGGTTGTCTTCGACCATTTCTTTCTTGGGTTGTGCTTCTAGAGGGGCTAGTTCTGGCATCTACATGGGTGGAGTACTATAGATTGGTCCCTACGAGCGAGGTTGTTAGTGTTGATGGTGCAAGAAATTTTTATGTGCTTAGTCTCCTACTTGGGTTGGTTTTGGAGACAATTCTTTGCCTGTGGTGGCTGGAGATAGTTCTCTAGCTTTTGTGTTGTTGGATGCCTTCTTTGTGTTGCCCCTATTGGTTCTCTTCTATGGTGCTACAGGTGGGGACTTTGTTGATGCTCTGGGTTGGGGTTTCGTAGCTCTTGGTACTGTTGTGGCTTTTGATGGTTGTTGGAGGGAAAGTCTGTTTCCCTTTGTGTTTTCTGATGCTAGGTGGTTTCCCCTTCTGCTTTGTTGCTCCCTGCAGGGTGTGTGGGGTTGATTAGGCTTCATTGAAGTTTTTGGGTTGAAGAAGGCACTTATTTTTTGTTCTACTCGATGTAGTAGGATGGCTTGGTGGCTTTATTTGTTTGCCCTTTCTTCTTCTCACTTCTTTTGGGGTCTTTGTTTCTTCTGTGCATTCACTATGTGGTGGCTTGTCGGCATGGTTGTGACTTCCTTTTGGATGGGAGTGTGGGTTTGCTTGGGCTTCCTTAGAGTTTTTGGGTTGAAGAAGGGGCTTATTTCTGGTTCTGCTCAGTGTAGTAGGATGGATTGGAGGCTTTATTTGTTGGCCTTTTCTTCTTCTCATTTTTCCTGGGGTGTTCATTGCTTCTATGTTTTTTTCTAATTGGTGACTCTCCTTTGGGGATTATGCCAGCACAGTTGTGGTTTCCAAAGGGCAGGTGAATTTCATTGCCTATTATCCTAGTTTGGAGACTGTTTTGGGATGCTGACCCATTTGGTGGAGTGGTTATGCCGCTCAAATTTGGATGTTTTCTTCCTTATGCTCTGTTGGGTTTTGTGCGGAACTGCACTGACGTTACCAGGAGTTTTTCATGATGGTAGTAGGTGTCTTTCTTAATCCCTTGTTCATGGTTTTCCCCTGTGTGCCTTGTTCTTCGTTGGTGGTTAGGAGCTAATACTTTGGCTGGACCACACTGTGCGTATGGAGTTGGTGCGGGATCAACTTTGTTCTATGCTGAAGGTTTTGAGGGATGGGTGGTTTTTAGAGATAGTTTTGAAGACCCAACTGTTAATTGATGATGTTGCTTACTTTGGTTGTCCTTCTCAATGTAGTCCTTTCCTTCTCTTTGAACACTAGGTCTTCTTTTGAGGTGAAGACCTCTCCTTTAGAGGTGGAGTCCTCTCCCTCTTGGGTTGAGGCGCCTTTCCCATTGAGGGGCTTCCCATTTCTTTTGAGGTGGAGTGGTGGTTTGCTGGAGTGTTGTGACTATGGTGGGCAGGATGAGTTGGGCTTTGTCTCCTATAGAGGTGGAGAGTGCAATTAGCTTTTATGGAAAACATTTGGAGCCTCTCATTCTTGTGATGACTTCTCCTATAGAGGGGGAGAGGGTTTGTTGTTGGGTAAGGTTTTGTCTACTTTTGGGGATCTGCTTCTGTAAACCTTTGACTTAGTTGTATTTTCCAATGGTTTGGAGAGACCAGTCTACTTGAGTGGCTGGCTTGCTATGGCCTAGTTGTTGCAGGCTTCTCTTTTGGGTTTAAGGTCTCTGCCAAAACCTGGTTGTTTTGGGTTGTTGGTCCCATCAAAACCAATGGGTTCTAGATCCATGTAATATCTTGGTTTTGTGTTGGGCAACTAGTTTTGGTTGTTGGTTTGTCTTTGTTTTGTTATGGGGCTTTATTGACTTCTTTTTAGGAAGCTTGACCATCCTTGTTTGGGTTTCGAGTCCCTTCAAACCTTGATGGTTTCGGGTCCATTCAAAACCTATTGTATATGGTTTCAAGTCCATTCAAAACCTATTGTTCTCCTTATCAAAAACATTTTTTAATTATTATTATTTTATCAATATTTACATTTTGATATATTTTGACATTGCATTTAGTTTATACTATTTTAATTTTTAATTTAGGCTTAGTTTTTAATTAATTTTAATTATTTATTTTTTCTTATGAAATTACAAAAATAATTAATTATTAAAATTGTGACCAAAGCCATAGTGTGAACTAAATATGCTAGATCCAAATGAATTTACAGCCTATTTAATCCCCTAAACAATGATCGAATAAGATATTTGAACTTCCAAAGAGCAAGAAACCATTAAACTAACATGATATAAGCATGAAAACATAATAGAAATTTATTCTAAAACCTTAAATCTTATCTTATTAGTGGAGTGGTGTCGTATTGATGTGGAATGGTGACCCTTTCCCAATCCCTTGGATAATATGAGCTTGTTTCAATCAATTTTATTGAAGAAAACTGATGAAACCGTTGAGATATGAACAAGCAATGATAAGAAACTACTTTAACATGATAAAATAATTTTTAAATGCTAATATTCTTGATAAAATGGATTCAATCTATGTTAGATGCAAAAAAATCCAAAGATGTAAGCCATTGATGCAAATTATGCTAAAATGAATGCAAACTAAGTTACCATGGAAGCCATTAATGGATGTTTAAGCTAAGTGGATAAATATTATATAAAATGCTATCAAATATCAAATATGGATGCAAAGAAGTATGAAATTTAACGACATAAGTTTTTCTATCAAAAGATGGATCCATTTCTCTCCAAATAGTGATCTATTTATGGGAAAGCAAATGAAAAATCAAGGGCTCAAATCGATTTGATCCATCAATGGTCAATAATGAAAGAAGGATGAAACATGGATCAATGATTCTCATCAATAGATGAGAATCAAAAGATCACATGGGTCAAGAAAAGATCAAGGGCTGAGAATGATTTCAACAAACACACTTTGTAAGAATTTTGAAAGTTTGTTACAAATTTTGTTTGAAAAGAATCATTGCATTTTTGAAGCCAAATAGGAGAATATTCCCTATCCAAGTGGATGGAGGGAAATTAGCAATTTAGTTCTTTAAAACTAAATTTGAAAGTGCAAGATGAGGAATAAAATAATATTCATTAAATAATTGATTTGATGAAAAGGAGGATGAAATATGATATTTAATTGAATATCTTAGGGTTATTTTAATTAAATAAGAGGACTTTAGGGTTTAAATTAAACAATTTGCATTATTTAATTAAACAAGCAAAAAGAAGATGGATTTCAGGACGAAACGATGATAGTATATCAAATTCAAGTGTATAATATCATTCAAGACATTTGTAAGTGTTTACAAGAATTAATTTAATTTATAATTAATTTTC